>PVIC010000724.1:35270-110325 GCA_004025085.1 Thryonomys swinderianus | reverse complement strand
GCCCCCGAGCGTTTCTTACCTCGCTGACGTAAATGCCCGTGTCCTCTTCGTCGTCTGTCCGGTAGCAGACCGTGAGGCCCAGCTTCTCCTGACTGCTAACACGACACAACTCGACCTCCTGAGGGAACACAGGACCACGCCTGTTATTTCAGAGAGGGCCCTCCCAGTGGGAAGACAGGTCCTGGGTACTCGGGCTCACCCCAAGAAATTTGAATAATTAAGGAAAAAATCGGATGGTGAAAAGGCAAAAATGGAAACAAAACTTAGGTCTCTGGGGGCTGAGGGTTGTAGGGAGAGCCGGGCGATGGGAAAATAAGAATCGAGATGCGTCACGTACTCGTACAAATTGTCCATGAGGAACGTTACCAAAACTATTCCTAAAAGGTATCAATAAACTCAATGAAGAAAATAATTACTGCCCAACATATGAAGTCACAAAAACTTAATGCTCCTATCTCTGTAGTCAAACCCAAGTCATTTGCTTAAATATATTGTAAGAAATTAAGATCCGATGGTACCACAGATAGCGCATTCAGTCTGGGGTCAGGTGAGACAGGCGCACCCCACCTTGGCTTCTACATTTCTCTGCCCTTTCTTCCTCTCTCGCGCCCCTTCCTACCTGCAGAGCCTGCCTCCCTGTTTGTGGACCCGGCTCTTTCGTTTTGCTCTCTGACTTGGCTATCGTTTGGGTCTCTCCTAGCGACTACGCCATGTGATGCTGAACTTACACGTCCATTGTGAAGTTAGAAATATGAGAAATCACACAACAGAGCATGAATCAAATAAGAATAAACCCAAGCTGGAATCTTACAGACAGAGCATCAAAGTTGATAGAAAAACTCCATAAAAATATTGCGCGACGCAATGGTTTTCTTCGCACTTTGATGAAATGCTATGTTGGAATTTAAAAAGTGACTATTCCGCACGCTTCATGAGCCCTTCTGAGTTTTGTGCCCCGTAATGGAGCGAGCGGTTTGTGCAGGTCAGATCAGGGTCCTTCACGGTTTTTCAGAAAGTCTCGCTCTTGGAAGGCAGTGGGTCCGCCCAGGCTGAGGGGAGAGACTTCCACGGACTGTGGGCGGAGGCAGTGATTCAAAATGCAGCAGTAAATGAACAAGGAAATACATTTACTGAAACACATGGCTAAGGGGCTTGAAACGTCAGACCTCGGGTAATGTACAATGAATCTCTTTCCTGATTTATGTTCAGTAAAATAATAATACATTTCAGTGCATTTCACTTTCACGTAATGAAACAGGCTCTTACTGCTTTCAGACGCAGATGACAACAAGATAGATCACACAGTTCCCAGCATTAAAACACAGATCGACGCGCTAATCATGGAGAACTCGAGCCTGTTGGGTGGAGGATGTTAGACCCTTTAGTACGTACTCAGATGAGGAAGAGCACAGTACACTGGAACTGAACTGAACCCGGATCACGTCTCCCAGCTGAGCGTCCTGGGAGCTGTGCATATGTCTAGCTTCTTGAATGCTTTTTCTTGGCGACTTTGCCTGCGACCACAGTCATCATATGGGGTCTCAGCAAACGCTAGGAAGGGGTTTAGTTTCACCTCACGATCTTGGTTAGTGTGTTTGGGCTTTTGCCGAACAATCACGGAGGAGTTGTGCCGCCTCTTGTGTTGCAAACTGTGTGTGTACGAAGGTCATGAAGTGTAACAGCACTGCTGTGGTGCGATGATTGTGTTCTGGGGCTTCTCAGACACCAGAACTGAGGGCGCCTTGATTTTTCTCGGCCTCTATGACTGTTAGAAATAAGTTTTGTTTACAAACCATCTCACTTTATAGTGTGTTGTTACAACAGCCAGATTAGACGAAGATATAAAGTATCTGTTTAACTGTCTTGGCTCTGAAATAGTTACCTGTGCTAAATAAGATTCACTTAAATTCAAGCGACAGTATTTTCAGGAGCACTCTAGCTCATGTGAAGAAATACCCTTTCCTTCCATTCCAGTGAGGTCCTCAGTAGCACTGGATAATGAGCATTTATTTTAATGATATGCCATAAACTACGGGTAATTCCTTAGCGAGGAGATTTGCTGTCAGGAACTTTACTGACCAATGAATCACAGCCTATAGCAAATGCAACTAAATTTCAGTTTCTACGTGGAGACAAATGCTGCAGTTTAGCGAGAGGCACGAAAACCCTGAAGATGGCCGAGTGCTTGGGAGGTCACGGTGCTCTCTGTTGTTCTGCAGGGGCTAGAGGGCGCGTGGCACCTTCTCAGAAATAAGCTAAAAAGGTGCAGAGTCCCTTCTTAGAGATGGCGCATAAGAAACAGGGATGCAGCTTTGCACCAGAAGCAAAATTGTACACGTCAGGAAAGGGTGTTTTCAAAACGGGCAACAATTGATCCCCGTAGAGGGAAAGAAAAGGTGGCTAAACCGTACCCTTCAGAAGGAATTACTGCAGCAGAAGAACTTCCGTTATAGCAACAAGGTATAGAGTAAAGAAGCCTGTGATCCCTAAGAGACTCATAGGAAACCTAAACCCTCCATAAAGAGCTGGCATTGGGCCTCTAAATCAAGGCAAATGAGCTGCACTCAGAAGCTCAAATCCACTGGCTTTCAGTGTCCTGCCAAGACACGGGAGAAACCCTCGGAACTGAGTGCACAGTCTGAAGGGGGGCCCTCATTTTTTTTTTAGTGTTTTCTCCGTATTCTCAATAGTTTGCCTTCACACCAGTACTGTGTATGTCTGCTTGGAAGATGTCATGTCAAATTGTTTTGCTATACAGTGGAAGAAATCTATTAAAATGAAAAAGGGAGAATCTACTCACAAAGCTTTAATACCAAAAATCAAAGCCTCTGTCCAGGCATCAGAGGAAAAGAAGTTAAGATCCTGAGGTCAAATTACTTGTTAGTGTTGTCATCCTACTGAACCTAAACAAAAAATGAAATGCGGCAGGGTTTAAGATCGCCTCCCTCATCTTTGTCTGAAGTCTTTCTTTTTAAGCCACTCAGCACTTTGCGTATACTCAACAGTTTGGAGTCCCTGAGATGTGCATTTTAGCTTTGCCGTTTTGCCGACTGTGATGATTCAGATCACACATAAGCCCCAAAGCTCTCAGAGGAGGGGCTTGTGACTAGACCACGGGGGTGTTACAGCTAAACTCGACATTCGGAGACGGCTTCAGCGGGGACATTACCTGGAAGGGTGCATCCTCCTCCCTCAGCCCTTCGTTCTCTTTCTGATTCCTGGTCGCCGTGATGGAGGCAGCTTTCTCCTGCCTGACCCTCCCCCATGCCGTCCCTGCCCAGGGATTCAGCTGATGACGGACTGGAACTGGAGGCGGACATGAACCTCTCAGGCTGGGGTTGTTGCTCCGTGGTGCCACCGCCTGCCTGGCAAGTGTAAGGTCCCGAGTTCAATCCCCAGTTGTACAAAAAAAAAAAAGAACTTCTCTGACTTATAGGTGTCCTGTGTTACGTAACTGGTGAACAGAGGGACTAAGACACCTATCCCCTGGCAAAATGTGGTGTTTGGTGTGGGCTTTCAGTCTCTGACAAGTGACTTTTAAGATGAAAATAAAGCCGGGCGTGGTGGCTCACACCTGTCATCCCAGCACTTGGGAGGCAGAGGCAGGAGGATTGCTGAGTCTGAGGCTTGCCTGGGCTACATGGTGAGCTCAAGGCCAGCCTGAACTATAAAGCGAGACCCTGTCTCAAAAAAAAAAAAAGATGAAAATAAAGATCACCATTTAAGAAAAATGATCCAGGGGGCTGGAGGGTTAGCTCAGTGGCTCCAGCGCCTGCCTCACAAGCGCAAGGTCCTGAGTTCGATCCCGGTAACCACATACAATGCTGGGCGTGGAGACTCACGCCCACCAACAATCAATACCACATACCACAGTGCCAGGCATGGTGGTTCACGCCTGTCATCCCAGCACTCGGGAGGCAGAGGCAGGAGGATTGCTGAGTTCCAGCTTTGCCTGGGCTCCATAGTGAGCTCAGAGCCAGCCTGGACTACAAAGCGAGACCCTGTCTCAAAAAAAAAGAAAAGAAAATGATCCAGCCGAGCTCAGTTCTTAGTACTTAAGGCCGCGAAGAGACAGTCTTCATTTAGAGCCCTCAGCTGCCTGTGGAAGTGTGTAGACACTGAGGGAGCCAAGCGAGGTTCTGCAGCTTCACAAAGCCCTGCCCACCGGGTCCCCGCGTGCCCCACATGCCACATTTCATACTGGTCCATTGAAGCTTCCACTTCGGAGTCAAAGCACCTTTAATTCTGTGACAAAGTGACTTCTAAGAAGCTACGTGTGGAGGCTTCTTGGCGGAACACAAGACTTTGCGGACGCCTGCTGTCTGAGAGGAATTTTCCAGCAGGTTCTGTTAAGTATATTCCCCTCACAGCCTCTGGCTTCTCAAGAAACCACCTCCTGGTCATGGAGAAGATTTTCCCTAACAACGTCCACTTTTTCCTCTGCCACTAGGAAGCTGCTAGATGAAACAAGAGAAGTGAAATGCTACCTCTGTGCATCCTCTCCACGGAGACCATTCGTGGGCAGACAGACATCCCAAAGCGCCCCCGTCCAGAAATCATTACTCAACACGCTGGGCAAGAGGACCTCACTGTGCCTTCAGTATGCATCACGAGATCGTGTTCAGGGGAGTGTATAATGCCACTCTAAAAGTCAAAGTGTGGTGTGTGATCCCACGAGAGCTGATTCCATGTAGTTTGAGGGTGGAATGGAAGATGATAGTTCATTAGAAAAGCTTATCATCACTGAAGGACACGATCTGTTTGTTTTGTGCTAGTTTTTTGACACAGGGTCCCACTTTGTAGTTGACTTGGCCCTGAGCTCACTGTGTAGCCCAGGCAAGCCTCGAATTCACAGCAATCCTCCTGCCTCTGCCTCCCAAGTGCTGAGGTTATGGCTGTGAGCCACCACGCCTGGCACTGTGGTACGTGGTACCAGGGATTGAGCTCGGGGGACCTTGTGCTTGCCAGGCAGACCCCAGAGACACTGAGCTATATCCCCCACCCAGGGATTTTTAATGGTCTGATATCATCTCACCAATAAGGTATCATCTCATCCTAGGTGGAATGTTCGCTATTAAAAACACAAAAATTACAAGTGCCAGTGAGGATGTGGAGAAATGCTGGGAATGTAAAGTACAACGGCCATATGGAAAAAGTCCTGGAGCTACTCCAGAGATTGGAAATAGAACAGCCCTGTGATCCCAAAATCCTGCTCCTGGGAAGGGTCCAGAGGAAGAAAGTGGTATGTCAAAGAGGCATCTACACTCATGTTTACTGCGGCACTTTGTACAACAGCCGACATATGCAATCAACTTGGGCACTCACTGATAACAAATAAAATGCAGTGGACACACCCAATGGCGTGTTACTGAGCTCTGGAAATAAAGTGCTGCCACTGGTGGCAAAGAAGTGGAACTGCAAGATGTTATGTTCAGTGAATTAGGGGAGGGCATGCGGTATTCATCTTTCTGTGCCTGACTTACGTGTGGAAGGTAAAGAGTGGGCCTCACAGCAGGAGTACAGAGTAGAACGTGGCTGCCAGGTCTTGGGAAGGGTGGGGAGAGGGGGGTCAGCAGACACCTGTGCAGACCGAACAGAAGGAACTACTTCTAACGTTCTGTGGCACTGTGGGTTGGTTTTAATTGACTGACTACTTCAACATCCCCCAGGAGACAAAAAGTACATGCCGAAGGTGATAGATGTGTCAACTACCTTGATCTTCTCATTAGACATTGTACACTTGTCTTGGAATACCCTATCTTGAAATACCATAAATATGTAAAATCACTGTCAAAAATAAAATATTCATGTTCTTTTTTTTACGGTTTATGGAATGGTATAATTTTTTTTTTCTTTTTGACACCAGGGATCAAACTCAGGGCCCTGAGACAGGAAGTGGCACCACTGAGCAAAATCCTTTGCTCTTAGGGATTACAGTTATGTGAACTTAATTTGTAATTATTTTTGTGGTATCAGAGGTCAAACTCATGACTTGAGCTTGCAAGCAGGCTGCAGCACCACTGAGCTAAATCCAAGGGAATGGAAAAAATGAGAATCAGGACATATCATGTACAGGTAAAAACTCTCAATGATGCATGTGATCATAACCTATACTTAAAATGTACCAATAAACAGAAAAAAATTAAAATACTGGTTTTTAAAAGATCGAGGTACTTGCTAAATGGAATTTTTGCATAAATTATACTACAGTGCTCTGAAGTGCTTATGTATTATTTTTTTATTCTTGAGGCTAGAGAAAAACAAAGAACTTTTTAAAAAATCCAAAGCCCAAAGCACTTCTGCTTTCTACACAGGATTCTCTTGATGGAGTACATGACAAAGCTTCTGCTAGTTCCTTGTGATGAATTTTTAAGGAAACTGCTCCTAAGCCCTGAAGAATACTCAGGCCCTTAGCATATTTTTCCTATAAAGGATAAAATTCAGGGACAGTTGCTGCTGCTTGAATCTGATGAATAACCAGGGCTAGAAAGGTTGATAATTCACAACCAGTGACTGTTGGAGCACAGTATGGTTTACAGTGGTTCTAACTTTATTTTCCTGATTTTTATTTAAGTAACACGTACTTTTTACAAAGTCTAGTGTTTATCATCTAGCAGGACCTTATATTTTCTGGTGCTGATTAGTAATGAGTGTAATATCATGATTAAATGTTTCAAGGAAATGATTATCTTTTTTTGTCTGTTTGTTTGGCTTTTTTTTTTTTTTTTTGAGACAGGGTCTCGCTTTGTAGTTCAGGATGGCCCTGAGCTCACTATGTAGCCCAGGCAAGCCTCGAATTCAGCAATCGTCCTGCCTCTGCCTCCTGAGTGCTGGGATTACAGGAGTGAGCCACCATACCCAGCACTGTAGGGTGTGGTACTAATGGCTGGTGGTGGGCATGAGTCACCATGCCCAATATCATATCATTGTATGTGGTTACCAGGATCAAACCAGGGACCTTGCGCATGCTAGGCAGGTGTCAGAACCACTGAGCTAAATCTCCGACCCAGAAATGATTATCTTAAAAGCCCAAGTGAGGCTGGAGATTTAGCTGGCACCTGCTTAGCAAGCACAAGGTCCCTGGTTTGATCCCCTGGTAACCACATACAACAATGCTGGGCGTGGTGACTCACACCCACCAAAAGTCAGTACCACATACCACAGTGCCAGGTGTGGTGGCTCACACCTGTAATCCCAGCACTCGGGAGGCAGAGGCAGGAGGATTGCTGAGTTCGAGGCTTGCCTGGGCTACATAAGTCAGCTCAGGGTCAGCCTGAACTACAAAGTAAGACCCTGTCTCAAACAAAACAAAACAAAACACCAAATGAAAATGTGAAACTTTAACCTCTACAAATATGGGAAATCTTAGAAGTTTGCTATCAAATACTGCTTAATAGAAACAAGGTATTAAACTGAGAAGCAAACAAATTTTTAAAAACCTCCCAGAATACCCAGATCTATACGATAGCAACATTTCACCCCAACTCCAGCCATTTTTCTTAACAGGCTGGTCCAACAGTAACTAAACCAGATTTCTCTAGACATAACAGCAAGAGCTAAACCTGGTGGTCATGTCTCTTCACTAACATCTGTGAACACAATTCCTTATTCAGCTCCTTCTTTTTCACTTGCATGGCTCCGAAATACAGGCAGCTGTAAACCACAAACTTCCTCCTCTTAGAATCAGAGACTGTGTGTGTGTGAAACCGGCCAAATTTGCCTAGTTCTCAGTGTGAGCCATGTCACATGTTAGGAGATCTCAAATGTTGTGTCTTTGAGAAAATTTCAATTACTTTTAGGAAATCACATCATTTACTTTGTTAAGAATTCAGAAATCCGAGGATTTTTCAGTTGACTCTTGAGTTTTGAATGAACGTTAAAACCATCATTTGTGAGCTGTCTTTACTATGACATTGTTACTTATCCATTGTTACTTCGCTGTGATGAGACTTTACTGTTCTTATGCTACTTGTCGGGGAGTCTTTTCTAACTAGTTTAATGTGCTATAAATAATGGCCAGGAAAAACCCAAAAATGTCATTTTCCAGTTGCTCTGCCTTGAACACGGCAATGTTAAGCCGTCTCCTCTGATGCTGTGTGTGCTGTCACGCGACTCGGGAGTCTTGGGCCCGCTGGCTCCTCTGCTGTCTCTCCCTCCCTGGAACCCCTGATCTTCCACTTTGCACTGTGAATAATTCCCTTAGAGTCTCATCTCTCTCATTATATGGCTTTGAATCCAGTTAGGTGTAATCAACTTTTATAAAAATTCACAACTCTTTCTCTCTTCTGTCATCAAAAGGTCAAGTGTGGCTAAGTGTAACTGCTCCCTCCTTGTGCTCTACGCTGAGCACATTAATGGTCCTGTAGAAACGACACAGGACCACAGGGCCCCCTGCAACGTCCCACTGTTCGTTCGCATGTTCCGTCAGTCTCCAGCGGGCAGTCAGTGCTGCCTGACAGGCACACTGCGTTTTCCTCCACAACTTGTTTTCCACTTTCTTCATAATCACCATGACAAAAAATGGATGCAACATTTTCTCCTGTTAGAATAAATGTTTCTAATAGAAACTGCAGTTTTAGTCAATAACCTCACCGGACTAAGGGTTCATCAGACTGATCCCTCATTAGGTGAATTATTACAACCTTAGCTTTCCCAGACTGACATTTCAAACTTCCCTCTGCAAATTTTCCGCAATACCTACCCCTCCTTGTGCTCACTGGGCACCCTCTTTCACACTTGAAAAACAAACTATCAAGCCATGAAATGCAAAGTGTTGTACCCTTCTTTCAGTCAGACTGTGCACAGTCCTTGTCTCGACCAACACGTCGTCTTCCTGTCACAATGGAAGACAAATCTCCATCCCGCCAAAGGGAAATGCTGCCCTCTGTGCTCTGTAGAACATTTTTATTCATCAAGAATTCCTCATGCCTTTCTCTTGTATCACTGTTTTCTCCTTCTCGATCCTTCCCGCTGACACACACATTCCATGAACGTCACTCGATGGGGGGTGCCAGGAGAAAACTCGAAAGAGGGGCTGGCTAGCTCTACAGCGGTGGCCGTCTTGGAAGAGATGACAGATGGCGGTCTTCACCTAGAAGACTGGGTTCTTAAAAAGACAAGTCCTACTACCGCAGAGGAAGAGGTCAGCAGCGGCACAGCACACTGGAGAAGTTTTAAGTATTGAGTATGTGCTAAGAGTTTAAATTGGTTTGGGTGACAGATCATGGTAAAGAATGAAGATAATGATCGTGTCATCATACATGTTATAGATTAAGCAATTAGGGTAGGAGAGAGAAGAGAGTAGGGGGAGAAAAAGAGGAAGAGGGAGAAAGAGAGAGAGAGGTAAGTAACTTAGTCAAAGTAGTGCAGAGAGTCTGAGGCGGAGCTGGGATTCAAGTCGAGGCACAGGACTCGGTTGACTCTGAGCAGCTTCCGCCTGCAGTTCGCGGCTTCCTCCTGCTCCGCATCTCGGCCCCGCGGCCTCCCGGGGTAGAACTCCATCCCTCACTCGCTCCCAAGCAGGGCTTCTGGCGTTCTCCAGACAAGTGCATCGCCGCTGAGGAATGTCTTGACAATTAGGATGTCAGTTCACGTTCTGTTTCAATAACAGCTTGGATTTTTGTTTATGTTTTACATTTGGTGTCCTTTACTATTCTCGAAGCAGGTATTTGGCTGTTAGTTTTATTTTTCTATCCTGCAAACCTTATATGTAAAGCAAAGAAATTTTGTTCTTGGAGAATGATCCCTTCCTTTGGCTTTTCTTTGTATTTCTAGTAAGAGGATGGAGGTAGGGGCCTGTGAAAAGCCCACGTACAGTCGTTGGCGAAGTGGGCTGCTGTACTAAGGTTAGACACGGGGTCTCATTGCTTTTTCTACATTTGTCCTGCTGTATAATTGTACTTGATTCAGTAAAATTAATTCAGAATACTGTGCAAACAAGGGATGCCACTTAGGCTCAAAGTGAGTGCCAAGAGAAAATTAATGAACTGTAAAAATAAAGCAAAATTATACAGAAGTTGCTCTAAGAATCCCCCTAGCAGGCTCAGTTTTCACTTACTTTCCTCATGTGACATTTTCTTGGCACCACTAGGTGCCAAGAGCACGGAATGCCAAGAGCACGGAAGGAGGACACAACTTCTCTTCCCTTCTTCCTCTTCTTCCTCATCCTCCTTTTCCTCATTCATCTTCTTTCTGTTCCTCCTTTTCTTCTCTCTCTTCCTTCTCTTCTTCTTCCTCTTTCCCATCCTCTTCTGTCTCGTGTCTTTCCTCTTCCCCTCCTCTTCCTCCTCATTTCATGGCGCTGGATACTAAACCCAGGCCTTCTCATGAAACTGTATCCCCAGCCCTTTCCAAAAAAAAACCCCAACATTTGAGACAGGTCTTCCTATGTTGCTAAATTACTCACGCTGGGCTCAAACTTAGGATCCACTTCCTGAGCGAGGGGATTACAAGCAGGTGGCATCATGAAACTTTTATATACTTGGCATTATGCTGCATGACTTGCAAATAATGTCTCATTCACCTTACAAAAACTAACCGGGGACTACAATGCAGAGAGGTTATTTTTGGCCCACTAGGCATTTGTTCAGTCTTTCGGCAAAGCTGACCCTACACGCCTTTTGTGGAATTAGGCCTCCTCTCCCTGTCCGTTCAGGACCGATTCTAGCTCTAAGAGTGAGCTGGACTTTCATTAGTGAGTGTATTTTATTTTCCTAGTAGTAATAATCATTTCATGCATGGGTGTTAGATCCATTTGAAGTCCGCCAAAATCAAGACCAAGAATTTTGTTAAAACTAGAAAAGACGCTCTGTCTTTCCTGTTGCATTTGAACTTGTGGGAAGGAACGTTAGAAGTGCTGTAAATCAAAGCTGACCTTCCCACAAGATACAGGCCTGAGAACAGTTTCGACAAAGAGAAGATGAAAAATCTAAAGATGGGGAAAGACTGAAAGGCCCAGAAACGACAGCTGAGCTCCCAGATCAAGGCATATCTGCTATGGCGGCGGCAAACCTCTGACATTTGCATTTAGAGCCACTGAGCCTCCTTTGTCTTTCTCCTCTCTTTTTCTCCTTCCCTTCTGGGATTGAATTTAAGGCCTCTGCATTCAGCTATACCCCCAGCCCGTTTTTGCATTTTCTTTTGAAACAGGATCTCAATACATTGTTATGTCGGCCACTCTGCACTTGAACTTTAGATCATCCTGCCTTAGTCCACAGGAGGGCTGAGATTACAAACTGCAGGGGCCACGGAGAGATGCCATGGTCAGGCACCACCACCCTTGGCTGTGCAGCCGTTTTGAGTTTTCTGTGTCTTGGATCATAGTCCTAATGGACTATGGCTGACATTATCAGTCTTATTTTATACACAAAGAAATTCAGAGTCGGTGTTAATTGACCAAAAATCATGCCACAGTTTTATCTTCAGAATCAGAAATAGAACTCAGGTATTTTGTGTGAATTCCAAAGCTTATTTCTTCTCTCCACACGTGCTTCACGTTTAGTGGTCACTGAGGAGCTCCTCACGTACATGGAGGCGACTCCAGGGTGACGGGGGACAGGGGAAGACAGACTGCGGGTGGGAGCCCCGGGGAGGCTAAGCTCATGCGCTCCCCAGCTCAGGGTCTCTGCAGCAAAGGGCGCTCGCTCGGGGACTGTGAGGGTGGTGCTGAGGCCTACACTGGCTCTTAGGAGGCCTCATAACCGAAGACCCAGGTGGAAAAGGAAGAGGGTGGCTTTCCCCTTACGTACACCACGCATTAGTATAGAACTGGACTACAGAAACTGACAGAAACATACATTTCTTTCTTCCCCTCCTTGCTTCTTTTCTCCTCTCCTCCTTAAGGACTGAACTCAGGTCATCCACAATGAGCTACACCTCACATCCTTATTACTTATTTTCAAAAATGTTCTATGTAATAAGTTGTCCAGGCTGTTTGAACTTGCGCTCCTCCTGCCTCACCTTCCCATAACGCTGGATTTACAGGGCCAAGCTATCACACGTGGTTGAGTTTCTTCTGTTTTAATATAGATTAAAATTCTAGGATATCGATAGCATTATAATCTGTTACCATTTAAATGAAGTTTCGGGCGCCCTGCGTCCTTTGTAGGTGGAGGTGCGCGGGAAGTGACGGCGAGTCCGCTGCTGCCTGTTCCCGCCCCGCCCCCCGGAAGGGCGGCTGTCTTCAACGGAAGCTCACAGCGAGCTTTAGTTGTGGGCAACGGTAGAGAGAATGTGTGATTTAAAGTGTGTATTAAATCATGGACCACAATACATTATCATGAAATTCCGTTGCACTGGCATTGTGCAGTCATGCCACGTCCGATTCCAGCTTTTCAAGAAGTGTTACCATGGCAGAGGAAACTTGGGCCTTTAGGTAGGAGCCTGAGATCAAAGCCTAGAATTCCCACCAAGTTCTCCTATCACGATCCAATGTCAAAGTAGACCCAGGAACACTAGGGTGAACTCTAAATACTTTAAGGACTTATTACAAAGTTCAAGAAAAGGTATGTGGAGAAAACAGCCTCAAAAATGCACCAGGAGTTTTGCCCTCTGTTGTGGCAACTCGGTATCACATCTCTTCCAGTAGGGCAATTTCTGTCAAATATAAACATTATGTCAGATAAAAAGCTGTGACTCCTGGCTCTTCAATGTCAAAATGAGCAGGAAAGATACACATTTTATACTGAGGCCGCCATGACAATGTAACTAAAGACAGTCACAAAAGAGGACCTCAGTAAGTGGCTAGGACAATGAGCTGGGTCTCTGTAAAGTGACAGGAAGTATTCTCTTTGTTTGTTTTTGTTTTTGTTTGAGACAGGGTCTCGCTTTGTAGTTCAGTCTGGCCCTGAGCTCACTATGTAGTTCAGGCAAGCCTCGAACTCAGCAATCCTCCTGTGTCTGCCTCCCGAGTGCTGGGATGACAGGCGTGAGCCACCACGCCCGGCGACAGGAATTATTCTGAATACCATTAATGGCAATGTGTCCTTTATAAAATCAACAAAAATGTGAATACACTTGTTGACTATACCATATAATCTACGGATACCAAGCAGGTAATGGAGTGGCAGAGTTAAGAGTAGAAACCAGGCCTTGCTGTTATTTAACTGGTCTTTCAAACTGTTGTCTTTTGCTTCTTCCCTTATTCTTTAATTAGGAGTTTCCACGTGGGATAGAGGGCTGGGGGTGCAGGCAATTGCTGAACAGAGAGATGCTGAGGGGCGCTTGTTACACAGGTGAGAAGCGTAGAGCCAGGACCGAGGCTGAGAATCCCCAAATTTGCTATAATGTCAACTGGGTCAGAGTGAAGAATGGAGAATCTTTAGGAGCTCAAGGCTTGAAATGAAAAAAAAAAAAAAAAAAAAAAAAACATTAGTGCTCTTTCACCCCTGAGGGTCTACAGCAAATCTGAGAAGAAAGAGCTCACCGACGAGTCCTTTCTGAGAGGTTCACACCCTTGTTGTCGTTTCAAAAGTGCTGCCTTTTGCCTGGTCCTGCTGTCTTTGCTGTGTCTCCACGCTTCCCGTTTGTCAACTGTCTTTTCTTTGAATTACGGGAAGGCTTTTAAAAGAAAGCGTTAGTAACGTTTCTTTGATATTAGCTATGTGCTCTCCGCGAAGTAAACAGTGGGACGAGGACAGGGCGACCCTTGCTGCGGCTGTCTCTGATTGGATGACTGTACTCCTTGGTTACAGGGGCTGTCGCGCGCGGCGGATTTCAGGACAGGAGGTAGATCAGCTAAAGAGCATCGTCCACACTGTGCAGTGCTCTTTTACAGGCAAGGTTTTGGCGAGGTGTCTCTCCTCTCAGTCAGTACAAAGGAAGACAGAGACGGTCCACAGCTCCTCCAAGGGGCAGAGTGGGTGTTGTTGGAGAGTAAAAGTGAAATCTGAACATGCACAAAGAGGAACATAAGAGGATTTGGCCAAGTAGGAGGGAGACAGGTTACCGGTATGAGCTTCGGGTGACACGCTGCGGAGGCGTGTTCCGTGCTTTCTCTCATAGGAAGCAACCTCTGGGGAAACCAACCTTTTGGAAGACAGGAAGCTCTGCTAGATATTTGGCATAAGGTTGAGGCATAGTTTTCCTCTTGAGAAGGAAAATGAAGGGGTAAGGACAAAAAAGCAAGGGTCTAGTTAGGTAGTTCAAAGTGAAAGTCTGACCCAAAGAGTGCAGTTCAATAGAGAGGGTAGATTTATTGTCAGCTTGAGCTAAAAGCTAATGAAAGAAAAGAAACTGGGGCATGTTAACAAAAACTTGAATGGAGATGTTAATCTAAACCTGTCCAAATATTCCACTTAGTATGCTTCATGTATCTATGTACTGATAATCATTAAAATTACCCAGAATACAGCACCAGCTCACTGTTTTCTTCACAGGTTGGGCAGATAAACTATAAAAGTTACTCTGATGCTACATGATTTTACACTGTGAACACTATGTAGAATAAATCTGTTCCTGGAACAAAGAAAGCTTTTCATATTATTATATGTTTATACATAATTCTTAGACATTGGTTAAGAAAATGATCAAATGGGCCGGGGATTTAGCCCACTGGTTCCAGCGCCTGCCCAGCAAGCACAAAGTCCCTGGTTCGATCCCCGGTAACCACATACAACAATACCAGGTGTGGTGACTCACGTCCACCAGCAGTCAGTACCACACACCACAGTGCAGGGCATGGTGGCTCATGCCTGTGGTCCCAGCACTTGGAAGGCAGAGGCAGGTGTATTGACAAGTCCCAGGCTTGCCTGGGCTACAAAATGAGTTCAGGGCCAGCCTGAACAACAAAGCGAGACTCTTGTCTCAAAAAAAAAAAAAAAAGAAAAAGAAAAAATGGTCAAATGATTTAAATATTCTTTATGCCTGTGACAATCTAAAAATATGTTCTTTTATTCTACAATCTAACGTTCATTAAGACATGCAATCCATAGAGTTATTATTTTTTCTTTGGTACCAGGGATTGTATTCGGGACCTTGCAGTTGCTGGGCAGGCACTGGAACCACTGACCTAAATGCCCGGCCCATAATCCCTACAATCATTAAAAGATGCTTCAAAGAGAAAAGAGTAGGGGTAAGTAATGAGGGGAAAGAAAAAATACGATGTTAAAAAAAAAAAAAGGAAGGGCTGGAGATTTGGCTCAGTGGTTCCGGTGCCTGCCTTGCAAACGCAAGAAACGCAAGGTCCCTGGTTCGATCCCAGTAACCAAATACAACACTAGTGGGTGTGGTAGCCACGCCCACTGGCAATCAGTACCTCATACCACAAGCACCAGGCAGGGTGGCTCACGCCTGTCATCCCAGCACTCAGGAGGCAGAGGCAGGAGGATGGCTGAGTTCGCGGCAGCTTGCCTGGGCTCCATAGTGAGCTCAGGACCAGCCTGTACTATAAAGTGAGACCCTGTCTCAAAAAAAAAAAAAAAAAGAAAGCAAGCATATATATACATTATATATATATATATATGTTGGGAGTGGTAAGGTAAAAAAAGAGAATTAACTCATGTCATACAGGTACAAATTCCCAATGTGGAGTGTGATCGTGATGTAGATCTAAGATGTACCAATAAAGAATTCAATAGAAACATAATTTAAAAATAATAAAAGTTGCTTCAGGTTCCTCATTTTCAGATTAGTGCCATGTTATAAATGATTAGTGCTACATAAAACAAGAAATTTCCTTATCAATTCATGCCTTTTAGTCACAGCTGATATGCTGATCCTGAATTTTTGTGTGATTTCATATTTGATTGGTTCTACATTTTGTTACTGGCCACAACTCCAAAGTGTTTAGAGAACTCATTTGATAGCACAATTTATACTGTTTTTTGCTCTTTCTCTTTGGAGCTGGCTTTCCTAGTTACAGTTTAATGCCAGGCTATCATGATACATAAAATGGGTCACATCTTTATTGTGCTGGCAATAAAATCCTAATAACATATATTAAAATCAATTAGACCTGTACATCTCCAGAGGTGATGAATGGGAAAAGGAGGTTCTACATTTATCTATTTGAGTTCTTGTACATTTGAACTCCAGACTGGAAGATACCCGGGTCTTTGTTGACCCAACAGAAATTTCTCAATGCTCCTCAGACTTTCCCTTTATTTGAAAAGCATTCAGGAATTTTTCCAGCATGCATTATTAAGGACACATAAAAGGAAGATTAGCAAAGAAGAAGAAGAATAGGAAATAAATAAGCCTGTTGACAAGAGGAACTCTATTTCTACCAGCTGATTATGGGAGCAGGAAATAGAGGCTTTCTGATGAGGCTCAGGGCTATTCCCGCAAGTGTTTTCCTCAGCTTCCTAATATGATGCCGGGGGCGGAGGGACTTTTCTAGCGGTCATTATAACAGGAAAAGCAATGAGGTTTTTAAAGCTCTCCAGGTCCTATAATGTAATAATAATTGTTACCCAAGTTTTTGCTGTTTTTTCTTATTTTGGTAAAACAGCTTAATATAATTGTGTACGGGTATTTCTGATCTATCCAAGGAAGTTAAACTCTAAAATTAGGTGACAAAGTAAAATAAAAGGTCATAAAATTCTAACTGTAAAGCTCTGTGTTACTGTTATTTTTCTCTTTTCTCCAGAACATTCAAATCACTTAATAAGATTTTTATCACAGCAGAAATGTATGCATTTTAAGTACACTCTTGGGAGGGAGAAAGTTTGCTTTGGGGGGATGGGATACACATTCTTTTGCTCTGGCAGAACTCCAACAAAACACGTGTACTTTATTATGGCAGAATTTTATACACATGTATTTTCCAAGTTTGATGATCACTACTTGGCTGTTCCCAGAATTCACAGCTGTGTACTGTTACATTTTAATACTGTTAGGATATTATTTATTTTTTAAAATATAGTTTTTGACTTAGTGAATTTTCTTAAGAATGTGTTTATACATATATATCAATTTTTTATTCTACACGTGTCACTTTTTCATAGACTAGGACATAGGGATATATAATTGTATAATCAGTAATAATTTGTATTATGTTAAAGGAATTTTAGTATTCTGTGACATTTGGAGAGAAAGTGTCAGATTAATTTAAAAACATTATCATATCTATTCTTTGGTGTGAGAAAGTGAAGATGTTAATGAGTTCTAGAATGTATAATGGATACTGTGAAATAGAAAATATTTAAAGGGAATATGGTGGAGGAGTGAGTAATGGGGGCAAAGAAAAATGTGATGGTAATAAAAAAAGGGAAACAAAGCCCATGTATTTACGGGGTTGGGCGTTATGGGGTGCACAGGGGAACAGGAAAGAATGAGAATTAAATTGTGTCATATACTGGTACAAATTCCCAATATTGAGTGTGATCATGATGTGTATATACAATGTACCAATAAAGATAAAAATTTTAAAAAATTACTACAATTTTCATGTTTTTCATTGTTAACTGCACAGCTGTTTTTATAAATTGCTTTCTCCTTGGGCCTTTGAAGAATACACATGCCTTCTCTACCTGTTACTATAAGTAACTTGATCATTTTGACTATCTGAAAATTAATCCCAATCACTATATTATCTATTCTGCAGCCTGGAGATTATGTTCTAGGGATTGAGCCCAGGGCCTGGGGAAGCACTCTAACACTAAGCTACGCCCTCAGCTCACAAAGTACTTTATAACTACGAAATATCTTAAATTTCTTCAAGTGTCTGCAGTGTTGGAATTCTTAAATTTCTAGATGGAGGACATAATGGTTCTAAACTTACACACAAAGGAAAATAATCATGTTAACACACCAAGTAATGAAATAGTAGTAGTAATCTACCTGAGACCTGATGCCAGTTTTAAAAAGTCTTGTATTCAAAGATAAATTCCTAGATGCCAACCCTATAGCTCTCCATTGCTTTCTTTCCCTTGATCATCTTGTTTTCCAGCAAACACTGATTTTTTTTTTTTTTTTTTTTTTTGCTTTTTGGAGACAGGGTCTCACTTTGTAGTTCAGGCTGGCCCTGAGCTCACTGTGGTGCCCAGGCAAGCCGCCGCGAACTCAGCAATCCTCCCGTCTCTGCCTCCCGAGTGCTGGGATGACAGGCGTGAGCCATCACGTCCGGCACTGTGGTATGCGGTGTTGATTGTTGGTGGGCGTGTCTCCATGCCCAGCATTCTATGTGGTTACTGGGGATCGAACTCAGGACCTTGCGCTTGCGAGGCAGGCGCCGGAAGCACTGAGCTAACCCTCCAGCCCCAGCAAACACTGATTTTAACAAATTAGAACATGATTGACTCAATGGGGTGAGAAGAAAACCAAACAAACAACGAAGTAACTGTAAGTGCTGTGTGGGTAAGAAGTTCAACTAGCACCGCAGGCCTGTCTCTGTAACCCACATAGAAAGCTTTCACAGGGCAAAGTCTTTGGAAAACATGTGGTCTTAGCTATAAACAAAGAACAGTCAGTGGATGTTGGACAGTCAACAGATGCCCAACAGTCGAACTGGACAACTTGTAGGAGTCTGGAATTTTAGATGAAAAAAGAGGTACACAGTTGAAATGGAAAGCAGGTTATTTCATTGTTATGTAGAGGAAAGGCGGACTTTGTATTTCACTGTGTTCAAGCCAACACCACACCGGCACCTAACGTGTGCAGTGCTAGAGTCCAGCCGGAGCTGCAGGTGAGCAGCTGGACTTGCTGACTTTATTGTAATCTGGTCTCCTCCCCACACGGCTAGTGGCCTGTTACTTTGCCAGTCAGCCAGGTGGAGGTGTCCAGGGTTGCATTTTACTCTGTAGCTTTGGCTGCTTGCAGACAGTCATTGCCTACAAAAAGCTACGATTCAGGCCTATGGTAGTTCTTCCCCAACTGTTCTAGCCCCACCAGCTCCAGGCGGAGCATTGCTATTGATTAGTCCCCTTAATGTAGGTCTTTACACACATCATTCTGTGCAAACTCACAATGTCACTGTAGACTCTCTCTTACCTGCCTCCAGACATTTTCCCCTAACATCTACTCTTTTACTAAGGTATCGTGTGACATAGCTACACTGGAATTGGAACCTGTGTCTGTTAGTTTTCTGTTGCTGAGACAAAATATCTGGCATGCACAATTTAAAGGAGAAAAGGTGTATTTTTGCTCATGATTTTAGTCCACAGCCTGCTCGGTTGCAGGCAAAAGGACATGGCAGAGAAAAGCTACCCACCTCAGGGAAACCAGGAATCAGAGAGCTAGGAAGAGCCAGAGAAAGAAGCAGAGGCTAGGAACGCGGTACACTGTTCAAAGGCTGCGCCTACTGACCTGTGTCCTCCAGGCACGCCCTAACTGTGAACAGCATCCATCTATGAACGCATCAGTGGAGATGAACATCTCCAGGATTCAGTGACCTGCCAAAAGCCCCAGCTCTGAATGCATGAGCCTTTAGATATTTTAAATGCAAACTATAAAAGAACCACTTCCTGAGTTTGTGATAACCCGCCCTACTCCTCACAAAAAAATGAATGCCATTGTATTTACTACCTTGATGAAAATTCACCTATGATTTAACATCTCATAAACTATGAACTACTCAGGGGCCTATTTCAGAAAGGTAGACATTCAATCCACACCTGCAGTGCAGTCGGTTATCCAGATGTGCCCTCCAACCCCTGCATCTGTCTCAGCAGACACTGCCCCTGGGCTTGCATGGTGCTTCCTGTGGAGGGAGAATTCAACTTTCCAAGTGTATGGTGTTTCCATGCCTACATGTGGTTGCATCTGACCATGTGCAGAAAACAGGTATGGATGGCCTTCTAGGGCCTACTTGAAGGAAGGCTGCTCTTTGACAGAGGACTTCCATAAATATATATTGCTGGGTATTCGGGAGAACTCTGCTCCTGAAACAGTTAATGACACAGATGAATGTCTTCTTTTTTAACATAGTACTGAGATGACAAGATCACAGTGAACACTCAGAACAAGTGTCGCAGTGAACATTCATCGAATGATGTTGGGAATTTGGGGAAGAACAATCAGCAAGTAAATTTATAACCACTTTTAAAAAAATAGTCATTAGTTCTAGAGCAATTTCAGGTTCACAGGAAAACCGAACGGACCCCACAGAGTCTGCCTGTACATTCAGAGCCTCCGGCTTATCGACATCTCCTACCGCAGAATCTACAATCAGACCTGTACTGACATAATCACCCCGAGTTCATAGTCGATATTAGGGTTCCCCTAGCGAACACTCTAAAGGTTTAGACAAATGTATAACGGTACGTATAAAGCTCTGTACTGTTTTATACAAAGTATTGTCACTGCTTTAAAAATCCTCTGGGTTTTCTCATTTATCTCTCCTTTCCTATCTAACCTCTGAAAACCAATGATCTTTTTTACTATTTCCATAGGTCTGCCTTTTATAGAGTTGGAATTATACACTGTGTAGCTTCTGAATCTGGCTAATTTCACTTAGTAATACAGTGGACCCTTGATTTATGAACTCAATTCATGAGGGCTGGTTATAACTCAAGTTGGCTGTAACTCAACATTATTCTTCCCATAAGAAATAGTGGAAATATCAATAATTCATCCTGAGCCTCCAAAAGCACCTCTTAATTAACATTTTTATAATAAAAATGTTGTATAATTGCATAATTTACCAGAAACACCGATAATTTTCCTAATGTGTTCACCAAAAAGTTATAAAATACACCTCATTTAACAAAAACAATTTCATACTATATTTGCCATTCCCATCGACACCTTTGGCTTCCAGGAGGGGAGGATGAGATCTAAAGTGGTTATTGTCTGGAGCAGAGTCTTCTCCAGAGGACATCAGGAATCTGACGCTCTTGTGTCTTTTCTTTCCTCGCCACCATCTGTGGCCCACTAGGACCTGCTTCTGACTCTAGGTCTCAACTCTTCTAAACTGAAAACCGCTCTAAGGTTATCTGTTTGTCTTTCCTGTAGCACGATATGACATGGTCATTAAGCAAATGAATGTAACGATAGGCCTTTTCTCTCTCTGGATGGGTCTTCTCTATCAATGTTTCTAGTTCTGCCCATTTTTCCAGGATTCCCTTCATTCAGAAGAAGAACTTGGCTGCACGGAATGCTGATACTCCCCCAGCTGCCGCTCTGCTGCCCAGGCAGAAGTGGCTGGAATTCTCGGGTAGCCAGTTCCCCTGAGTGTTCCTCCACCCGTTCTTCAACGGTGCCACTGTGTATCTAGAAGCCTGGGGACTCTGCGACCGTAACAATGTCATCAACCACAGGATCGACCGAAGGCTCAGGCTCCTCCGGACAGCCGTCAAAGTCTCCCTCCTGTATCATGTTAGGTCACACTTTCTTCCAGGGCCATCTCAGTGTCCTTAGAGAGTTACCAACCCAGGATTTCTCAATCACACAGAGGAAAGGATGATAGACTTTTCCTTCCAGAACTCTAAGGGTTAACTCAGTGTAGGAGACCATCTAGAAGTACTTCAGGGACAGTTCCTTGGTGTATAGCTTCTCTTAAAGTTAGCCATAACCTGTTGGTCTATACACTGCAGTAGAGAAGTACTTGACTGAGCACCGCGGGAGTTCTTCAGCCAATTCTTCCAAATCTCATGGGTGAGTAGGAGCATTGGCCAAGATGAAGATTGCCTTGGGTGGTGAGCCTGTGTCCTGCACAGTGGAACAGAGCTTCCCTGATCTACTCAAGAGAAAATACTCTTGTTACTCAGGTCTATGTGTTAGATCGCCCCACAACCCCCATCCTATTCTTCATGACTTTATGTTCTTTGAATACTTGGGGGGGGGTCTGAGTGTGAGAAACCCAGAGAGGTGTTTTCTTAGAAAACTGAATGGCTGTTACTTGTACACTTATAATGAATCAGAGACACTAACTCACCATGCGAGAGATTAGAGATTATAGATTTTAACCTAACAGTGCTTTTCATAATGTCAAAAAATGCCATTTTCATGAATGCATAACAATTGACAGCATTCCTATAAAACAGTTCTTTTGTATGTGTCTGAATTTAAATATTAGGCTTACCTCTTTGCAAAATAAGAGGTGGTACATGACTTACTGCACCATTAAATCTCCCTGGTTTTAATCTTCGGATACCATTAGGTGCATCCACATTTAATGGGATGTCTACACTAGCTCAAGCATCTGTGTGGATAATGACAGGCGTGTAGGAAGTGAAGTGCAGGCATTTATAAAGGGGACAATGACAAGGGGAACACGTAGAGACAGTACTTATGCACCCATGGAAATCTAGAAGTAAACACTGTCTTTGACTTGTACACACACACACACCCCTTTAGAATAAATACCAGTCCTACTGGCCAAGCCTTCCCCAGGCTGGGCCTCGGTATCTGGCCCCCCGGGAAGTCATTCTCTGAGCACTCCTCACTAAAATGCAGAAAATGTGCAAATTACTTTTGTAATGGGCGATGGAGAGGAAAGACTGGATGAAATTCAACATAGGAAAAGCCAATTTGAGTCCTATAAAATGTTTTCCAATGATGGAGTCTATTAGGTCTTGGTACAGTCTCAGCAGGAAGATGTAAAGGCTGCATCCAAGGAAGGACTTAAAAACCTCCACAAAAAAATGTGACTCAAGCTGTCCGTATCTGCAGCAGATGAAAAGCGACTTAGAACTTTACCAGGGCCGTCGTAATGACTGTTGAAAACTTACGTGTTCAAGACCAAACCTTGCGATCCACTCTGTGTGCTCGACGGCACAGAAAATTCTAGTCTCACTGATCTTGATTTGCATTCGGGAAAACAATCTCTAAAAATAGGGCTCAGTTCACAGTCTGAGGCAGGAAGTCATGGCAGGCGGGAGCGGTGGCCGCGGCCTGCTGGGGGCACAGTTCACCAGGGAATCCGAGCTTCTGCGCTCTTCGAGAATGTTCATCTCTGCTGTGAACGGAGGTTCCCTTAGTGACACACAGCGGGAGCCCCAAGTCCTGCTGTCGCCTTATTTATCTAGCAGCTCCTTCCTACCTAGATTTTGCCAGCTATTGTGTTCGTGTCCACAGATAAACACAGTCTTATTTGTAAGGAGAAAAGCAAAGTTCATTGTTCAGAGGGCACCGTGCACTCATCAGCCCGGACTCAGCAGTCCTTGGAGAATTTCATTTTGTTCTTTCACAAGAGCACATGATGTTTAAGTGCCTTCTTGTGTATTTAATTTAAAAATGCCAGCCGCTCTATTGTTCAGTGCTGTCTTTTCAATAAAAAAACAAAACAAAACCTCCCTAAGTCTTCAGACATCCTCCTCACACAAGGTAGTCAACATTTTAGGATTTTAAAAGTAGACTTGCAGTAATCCCTTGAGCTTTTTCTGTTTTCCAGAATTTACTAGCTAGTTTCCACAGGAAAGCGGCCGAGTTTCTGCCTTCCCTTTTAAAGCTCTTCAGAAGGGAAAACAGTCTAATGAAAGCAGCCTCTTCACCCTCCTCCCCCACCCGTAGAGTAGCCTGCGTTCAGTCTCCCAGGTAGGATTTTGGGTCTGTCCGCGGGGAAAGAGGACCGTCTCAGAGTGAGACAGACCCGTCCAGGGCTAGCCGGGCTGCAAGTGCTCACAGCTGGGTCCTTACAACCCGACTGCTTTCCCTTCTGTTGCCCTACTCATTAGTTGGACACGTGACCGTCTGGCCTCGCTGGAACATGTATCAAAGAGGACAAATCACACTGAATGTCAAGTGTGTCCGAATGACGTTGGTCAGTAGCTGCTCCGGGAAGACGGGGCTCGTAACCACGCACTTGTCACAAAGACGACAGGCGACCTACACAGCCTGTGCCAAATTTTAAGAGCCGCCATTTAATTATTTGAACCTATCCCTTTTTATTGCCAACACTGTAGCTCTGGTCCTTTGCCTATCACACTTGGACTATAAAAATGAGTCCTTCCTTTGCCTGAGTTTTCTTCTCCGGCTCTGTCCCCACTTTCCTACAAACACGGGTCTGATGCACGAGCAGTCTGACCCTCTATCACGCCTCCCTGAAATGTCTTCTCATGACCTGGTATAAAATCAGTTTCCCAGCTTGCCGTAAAGGCGTCTCCCTGTCGGGCGTGGCCCGTGTCTGGCCTCAGTGTGTGTTTTTACAACACAAGGCTTCAGTAAGCTGGAGCTATTTACATTTCCTTCAACCTGCTGTGCTTTCCAGGGCCTGAAGCTTGCCTTGGCATTTGCTCTCATCTCGAAGGCCAGCTTGTCCAAAGCTCTGTCTGGGCATCGTCTCCTTTCTGCATATTCCCCAAAGAGTCGGCCTCTAGCTTCTCCGTGTCTCTGTTGGGCTTTGCGGTCCTGCATGTCTCACGGTGAGGTCATTACGCACGCCTGCCTCTTTCCACTCACTCTGTGAGCACCTTGATGAACAGTGTCTGGCTGGTTTTTGGCTACCTCAAGCTCAGCACCGGATGCGAAATATCACATTGCTTAGTTCTCAGTGGCTTGCCTGGGCACCATAGTGAGCTCAGGGCCAGCCTGAACTACAAAGCGAGACCCTGTCTCAAAACAAAACAAAACAAAACAAAACAAAACAAAACAAAACAAAACAAAACAAAACAAAAACTTGTGGTCTTCAGACAGCTGCAAGGAAGGAAAACATCATGAAGGAGAAGCAAAAAGCATCTCAAAATCCTCGGATCTAAAAGCAAAATTTAGTGTGATATAAAAAGTTTAGTACCTGCACAGTTAATCTAATATTCTGATTTCTGTTTGTACAGACAAGGACTGAGGTGACTATAGACTGCAGTTTGAAACTTGGGGCAATGTGGGGGGGGGTGTACAACTAAAGTCTGAGACAAGTTTCTGATGATAGTGTTTGTACAAAATTTAAAAAGCAGTGAAATACTCAAGCACGATATTTACTAGACACTTTAGTAAAATTGGAGTTGCCTTATTTACTTTTAATTTCCAGAAATTTCTGCTTAATTAGAACACCTACTACTCTGTGAGGACTTTCTTTATCCCCCGTTCCAATGATCTATGAGTTTTGCCTCTGTGTAGAGGACTGCAATACTGATTGTGCCCAAGGCAGTCTGTAAAGAGTGAACCCCATAGGGCCGGGGATTTAGCTCATTGGTTCCGGTGGCTTCTGTCTTGCAAGCACAAGGCCCCTGATTTGATCCTGGCAACCACATACAACAATGCCGGGTATGGTGGCTCATGCCTGTAATCCCAGCACTGAAGAGAGAGAGACAGGAGGATTGCTGTGAGTTCGAGTCTTGGCTGGGCTCACAGTGAGCTCAGGGCCAGCCTGAACTACAAAGTGAGACCCTGTCTCAAAAAAAAAAAAGTTAACCCCACAACCGGCTTGTTTTCAGAAGCTTATCTAGCCAAAGCCTATATACTGCACTGAGATCAGAGTACCTCACACCCAAATTCCATTCCTACAACAAACCTTCTGACTAGAAGATAATGTTCTAATTACAATCAGACATTTTGTCTGTTTTGCTCCTAATTTGAGAACGCTTTGTCTTGTCCTTTTTACATTTATTTCCATGGACACCATATGTAACTCTTTACCCCAATTGATTGCCAGTAAAATCAGTGCCTGTGACTGGTCAATGTCTTTGTCCACTGGACTGTCACTGGTCATCCTGGCACCCCCCCCCCCAGATCTGCCTCTTAGTGTATTTTTATCAGGCCTGTGTCACATACAGGGCAAGTGGGACTGGATCCTGACTCCAAGAGTCACCAGAACATCTTAAATACATTCGTCAGATCTATTTCTGTGCTTCACCTTCCACTGACGCTCCTACTCCAAGTGCTGTCCCTACTTGATTCTAAACAGACAAGAGTACTCTTCATTTTACTTTAAAAATAGGAACAATTACTCAGCAAACACACATTGCACACGCGACTGACATGAAAGGTGCGAAGATGGGAAGGATGACAGTTGGATGGGAGTAGGGGGCATGCTGAATCATGACTCTCATCGCTCCCAAACCCTAGACTGTGTGAGAACAGCAAACACGCACTCTGCTTGTGCCACACACTGCACTACATGTTCTCACATATTAAGAGACACACACTACGACTGTCCTTTCTCTCCTAGATGAGAACCCCAAGACTTAGGCCATTCAAGTGATAAGTGGTGGGGTGTGATTTGTGCCAATTTCTGGCTGATTCTAAATACATGTAAACATGAGTTCTTCAGTTAGAATGATGGAGATTTAATTTGCTTGGATTAAACTTTTGAAGCACTGTTTTTGCAAAGTAATGGAAAGGTCATAAGGGGGAGATAATGAGGGCTCAACGAAGGAAATTTATTTCATATAGCTGGAATTTTGTTAGTCTTCTACAGTCTTTTCCATACAACTGATCTATCAATCAATATGTTCATTTTGGATTATTACATTACGGAAACTATACTTTGTTGTTATTTTATGTGTGTAGTCAAGGCTATTAACAATTTCTTCACATCTGGGAAAAGCCCTTGAGAGAAACTATGGCTTGCTCTGCTATTGGCAAACCCAAAGATGAAATTTGTTTGTGATCAAGATGGCCAGTCTGGCTGTAATAATATAAATGTGTGTCTCTTTGTGTGAGTCAAACCAGTATGATACTCACACGTGGTGCACCTATGCGAATTACTCTATGTGAACTTGTTTGCTCTTCCTATGCCATATTTTATTACACAAGGTTCTATTACTTGAAACAAAAATGTGTTTGCTCTAAGGTGGACAAGTCCCAGCACACTTCATTTGGAAAATTGTGACCTTCAAATGACCACAGAAGACAATAAGAAATGGAAACTCTGCTGATCTGGTCATCTGGGTTATTGGAAAGCGAGGCATAGACCTTGGAGTCTCTTCCGCTTTCACTTTGGCACAGAAGGTTCTATTAATCTGTGTGCATACAGGACAGAAAATATTAAATCCCTACTGCTAATAACATTTGATGGTGTATCTATTTAGTAATCAGTTAACAGTTTCTTAACAGAAGTATTCACACGTTCTTAAAGCATATTTATAATTTCGCTGAAAAGGATTCACAAGTTTCTTTATTTGGAAGATATCTACATACAAGTCAAAGCAAGGAAGAATTCTGCAAGGACTATCAACTTCCTGACTTTAGAAAAAGTCAACAGCTGTCCGTGCGTCCTCTAGTTACACATAAACATCCCCTCGGAAACATACTGTCCCTCCAGTATCTACATGGGGGTGTTAGAATCTCCTTGAAGGATAAATCACATGCAGTTGCACTCTGTAGGATGTATTAGCTGTAGTTTGTTTATAAAAGGTTGAATTATATACCCATGATGATTACGCACTCTAGAAAAGACTGTGCTACATTACTTGCCACAGAGAAATTGAAATAAGGAAAAGGCAATAATGAGGATTATTACTTTTATAATTACAAAGTAGCCCCTTATTAAAAGAATAAATTTTTGTTCAATATCTGCCATTCACAGGCTGCATAGATGGTTCTTGAAGCTTCACAGGTTTCACGTCTGTCAAGTATCTCACATGTGCTTCTGTATTTTATAGTCTTCTTAGGGCTTGTATTTTACTGGGTCAAAGTTCTCTTCAATTTCCATCTGTCCATTTCATTCTTCTTTATTTTTTTATTTTAAAGTTTAATCTGTACTACCCTTATTATGCCTTGGCTGGTAGTAATTCTTTTATATTTGAAAGGAGAGAGATCCATTTAGGTTATAGCTCTTCTTTTAAAGGCACATGCTTTTTTTTTCTTTCTTTTGTTTTTAATAAGAAAGCTTTCTATATTAAATCCCTCTTTGGAAACTTCTTCCTATACAAGGCTCCGCCTCCTTCTGGGCTGAATCTCTGACTTGAACTATCTGGTCTTTTCAGGAAAGTGAGGAAAACAAATGGTTCTAATGTGTTTTGTACAACAAAGAAAAAGTTGCAGGCTTCATTTCTCACATTTTACTACTAAAAAATACAAGGAAATGTGCAAAGTAATATCTAGTTGAGGGTGAAACAAATAAAAGCAGAGGTGAAAAGCTGAGAGACTGGTCAATTTTAACTGGTTGGTGAATAATTTCTGCTATAAAACTTTAATTTACAGTGAGGTTGGGGTTTCAGAATAGTATCTTCTAGCATACTTGGTATCCAGAGAAAATACAAATATGTGTTGCCTTAAATACCCTATTCTAAGTTAGTAAAATCTGGCCATTTCAAATCTGATCATCTGTGGAACTGTGTTTCCTTTGTTCAACTGCAGTGACTGTCCAATTGGTGCCGTTCATCCTGACATTCTCCTAATCTGTTCCATTTAGGATAAGTGTGGGCATAAATTACTTGTTGTTCTTCAAATTATTACTGCCCAATGCCTCACTGTAAACATCATTATTGTTGACATCTTTCTCTCAGCTTAAAATGAACCCAAAGATTTATTTGCTCCACCACCACATTCCAAACTCACTACTAGTAACTGATAAAGACGCAGTCATGGGCTTCAGGAGTGTACAAATCTCATATTTTTGATCCAATTATTAGAATCATAGCAGATAATTTCAGATTTTAACTAGAAAACATTTGGTTGTAGCTTTTCTAATCCTTAATTTGAAGAACAAAACAAGTCTTTGAAGAAAGTAGGAGCACATTTAATGATTTTCAGCTTTAAACCCCTTAAAAAATTAGACCTTTATTGAAGACTAGTTATTGGTTCTTTCATGAGCATAAGCCAAGATTCTTGATGCTGAACAAGTTAGAGACTTTTGTGGGAGAATTCAAAGTGAAAACAAACAATAATCACGCGGACAAGTGGAGGCGAATACAGAATCTAGAGGCAAGACCCATGCCTCTTTAAATGAAAACTAAACAATATTTTATATTTATCAACTATTTAAGAGTTCAAACAACATATCTGCCTCTGTGTTCTTGTTTTTACAACCAGTGTGTGAAGGGCGGTGTTATGGCTTGTGTTTACAAGCCCCCTAAAGCTCTTGTGCTCATTGATGGTGCTTTTTCAGAGGTGGCTGGATCTAGAGTGTATGATGCTGGAATGGATTCATTGTACAATGCTAGGGTCAAGGGCACAAGGATTGAGGGTGTGAATGCTAAGTAGTCTGGATAAGAAAGGGCAGAAGAATGCCGTTAAGGTCCCTTGTTGCTTTTGCAATGTTCTGCCCACCATGAACTGTTTTTCCTCTGCTGCCTTGTGGTGGAGCCAGCCAACCATGGTCTGAAACTCTGAGTCACACAGACTTTTCCTCCTCGAAACAGGGATGTCGAGTATTTCATCTCAGCAATGAGCACAGTAACAAGACAGGTGCATTCAAAAGATACAGGAGGGGAGCAAAGCCGAAAAAAGGAAATTCTGAGCAAAGAAAACCAAAACAAAAGGGAAACCAAGGGAACTGTCCTCCTCGGGTTGGGGGTGCGGTAAGCAGTCTGTGTGGCAGGAGCACAATATGCTAAAGCACACTGGCTGGCGGGAAGTGGGCATGAGAGAGGAGGAGGTGATGAGCCCTGTGTGCGTGGGGTGTGTATTTCATTACGTAGGCCCGAGCCGTCCAAACTGGGATGTCAGGGGATCCAAAGAAAAAAATCACTTCTATAATAAAAAATCACTTCTATATTAAACCATAATGTAGCTACTAAGAGCTAAAATGCAAATTTCACCTTACCTTGAAAAATGAACCACAAAACCTACATACAACTGTGCTTCAGGCTGTACATGCAGACTGTGGGATACACCCTCACGCTCCTCATTATTCCTCGCTGAACAAAGCACCAAGAAGCACCGCCAGGAGCCACAGCAAGCCTGAAGAGTTTTCAGCAGAGGAGAGACAGGATCGCACACACCATCTTGGAGACGATGGTGAGGAGACAGAGTAGGGAGAGGGCGAGGAGGCTGCTTCCTGGAACCGGTGATGAGCGGGGCTGGCTTGTAAAGCTGCTCCACACTGCGCTGGGGTAGTATTCTGGCTGATGGAGGGACGGGCGGGAAGAAACTACTCTGAGCTTCGGGGTCTGTGCCACCTTACCACAAACTCAGGCTCATTTTAAGGATACGAGGTTATCTCTAACGCACCTGGTTAAGCATCTAGCAACAGTGCAAATGTTCAGTATAATAGCTCTTATAATTGTATATATATGATAGGATTGTTAAACAGAACAGAGGGGACAGGAGCATGCCTAATGAGGAGAAAACTCCTGATTTCATTTGAAGTATCTTCATACTTTGGAACTTCAAGTGTCTTAAAATCTTCCTCCTGTTTTTATCATCTTTATGCCATGGCTCTATATCTGAATATAAAATAGAAATGAAAGTAGGTGTACATTAAAAACAAACTATATTGATAGTCTTTTAGATTTTTAAATGTTTTGATAAATAAAAGTTGTATGTATTTTGGGGGTGCCAAACAATGTTTTAATACATGCATATATTATGTAATGGTTACATAAAGATAAGCATACCTATGTGTCCTAGCACTTATAATCTCTTTGTGGTAAAAATATTCAAAATCTTTTGTTCTGTTTTAAGTCATGCAGTACCTTAGCGTTATCTATACTTATCCTATTTAATGCAACAGAATACAAATTCCTTTGTAACCATAGTGTAGTACCCACTGTACAGTTTTTCCAGTCCTTCCTCCCCTCTTACGATTAGTTTCAAATAAAAATTATATGATGATAAGGGAAAAAAGGTCACTCACTGGATATGAGTGAGACTATTCTTATGCTACATGTGACACACTGTAACCTGATACAACTTTTTAGAAAACAATTTGTCAGCACACAATTCTCTGACATCTTAATGACTATATGCCCTTATCAAACACTTTTATTTCTGGAAAACTTTTCTTAGGAAGGTAATTGTGAAATGTAGGCAAGATTCATGAATAAATCTGAAAAAATGTAAATTTTTAACAAAGTGGTAAAATTGTGCTTGTCCTAGGAAACGTGAAGCATGGAGGAGAAGAAAAGCACACGACATGCTGTGGTTTTGTCAAGCAGCATGACAGCAGATGAAAATAGCCAAATAGTTTATGTGGAGCCTCAAAAATGTAGCCTGGATTTACTGTAATACTTGGGTCATGCCACACCATTGGTGGTGTTTACTTTTGTTTGTATTAAGCTCCATGATATTTGATTATTTAATCCACAGTGGATATCAATGAATCAAACATGTCACAAGCAAGCAGGGCATGACTGATTATATCCTTAAAGAAGGGGAACCATCACCCCAGCATAAAACGTAACACCATAGAGGATTCCAATATTCATCTTGGAGACCATATAATGTGGCAGCAAAGACCTTGACTAGATTTCTTTTTTGTACTTTTCTAATTTTAAAAATCAAATACTATATTCAAACATTAATTTGTTTTCTAATTCCTACAGACTACATATACCATTTCAAGTTAGCAAATGTATATGAGTTAACTTGCCTTGAACACCAAAGCTAAAGGAAGGGAAAACAATGGCTGGATGTGCTGTTTATTAGAAATCAACACAGCGTGGTACTAGACATAGATGGTGTGGGCCTCGGTGAGGGGACATGAGCTCTCTCTCTTAAAAACCCCATTGCTGGGCCTGGTGGCTCATGCCCATCATCCCAGCACTCGGGAGGCAGAGGCAGGAGGATTGCTGAGTTGGGGTGGTACGTTAGAATTATAAAGCTACTTGGAAGAACTTGAGAATCTGACATACACGTGTGGCTTTGCTCGAAAGAGCTACTCCAAAGTACGTGCAGACAAAGGACAATGTGCTGAACACTAGCTGTCCTCGTGGGCCGTGCGTGGAAGGGCGATGAGATGGCAAAGAGAAGTGGTTGCCTTAGCTGCGGCCGAACCCCTCCTTGGTTTCGTTCTAGTAACTCATCTACCTTGGAGAACAACAGAACTTCTGTGTGGAATCTGCTTGATAGTAGAAAAGGCAGCTCTGCCTCTTCCAGTTCTTTGAAAGATGGAAGCCAGTGGGGAAGCATGATGTGATATGCAAATATTCACCTGAAATACAACCTTTCACCAACACCTTCGAGTGATCCAAGAAAAGCCTCCGAACGTGTATCACGAGCATCTTCAAATAAAAGCTGAACGTGGGCATTTTGATAAAATTTGTATATGCAGTGTACGGAATTTTCACTTTAAATCTAGATTCTTTGTAAAAGAAATGTACCCATGGTGACCTTGTTCAGTAATTAAACTTGGAAGGTTCAATTTGCTTTTTATTGTTTTCTGAGGAAATAAGGTTCAGTGTCATAATCAGTGAGGCGAAAGAGTTGCTTTTATGTTTTTTTTGCTTTATGAAGTTACATGACCAAATTAATAGCAATACCAATCTCACATCTTTCTGTAATAAGTCTAAAAGAATTACAGCAACATGATGACTGTTCTCAACTTGGTAGCATTTTCTTTTCTCCTTTTCAATTATCCTAGAGGAGGACTTTTTCCTCGTTAAGTAGAATTCATAATCGGGTAAATAATTCAGTTAGTAAATATGAGCATTCACATTACGGAATTCAGAATCACTTCTGCATGGAACATCGGGGCCATATTATAGCCTTGATTAAAAGCCAACAAATGCAAAGGTTGACAATAATATACTGTATTGCCCAACTAGGTTATTCTTTTTTTTAATGTGAAAGAAGTTCCACTTATAATTACATTAAAAATGAGCTATGACGATTTAGGGTAAACCAGAGTATAAGGCCATGCCCACAGAACCAAGCCCTGGCCACTTCACTCCTGTAATAAAAAATCAGAATTCTAAATTAGGATATTTATTTATAAGAGTTTGCCAGGTTTTAAATTTGGGGTAATATAGATATATCTGCATTGTTAAAATAATAATTACAAAAATCTCGATTTTCTTCTTTTACGCTGTGGCACACGTAAATGCTTAAGTTTGCTTACTCGAACGACTAGGACTATTGAAATATTATGGGAAGAGCAGGCATTTACACTTTCTTTCCAGTGGTCGTTCTCCCTCAGCTTTCTTCTCCTTTCCCCCGGGTTAACGCTTTGAAAGGTTTTCAGGATTCTTGGAAAAGCACTGGTCGATATCGTGCTCAGTCATACCGCGATGCCACTGAAGACCCACTGGGTGCCAGGAAGTGTGCTAGGCTGCCGCGGGGATGTTGCGATACTTAGCAGAAACTTCTGTTCAGAGAGACAATCTACCGAGACGGGAAGATCACTGCATACATGGGCGCGACCCAGGCCATAATGTAAAGACCAGGAACTATGGAGAAAGTGCAGCGAGCACTGCACGGCAGGAAGGAAGGCCGGAAAGCGGGAGAGAACACCGGGGGACGTTCGGAGGCCTAAGGTTGGACTGGGCTGGGAGCAGTGGCAGAGGCTGCGAGAAGGGGGCGTCGGGGCAGAGAAGACCAAGGACAGAGGTCAGAGGTAAGAAACCACACTGGCTCCTCTTGTGAGTACGGCTGAGCTGTGGAGTCTGTCCTCGTGATGCCCAGGAAGGTGGGGGTGGGAAAGGGGCACAGATCGGGCCCAACGCCAGGCACCGGGGTCTCCAGCTACTCCGAGGCACAGAGTCGTACAAGGTGGCGGACAGAGGAGCGATCCGGCGGAAGAGGAGTGGGGAGAGGTCGACCAGTTGCTCTTGCGCCGAGGAGGCTAAGATGTGGCCAGAGACAGAGCCGCCGGGGACGAAGCACAGGCAACTGTGACAGTTCGGAGCAGGCGTCACAGAACGCCCGTAAGAGCCACGCGCATGGGGCTGTCTGCACGGTCAGGCCTGGGAGCCGACCTCACCGGGAAAACACGGTCCTTAGCGGGGCGCTCCGTGAGCCACGTCCGCCCTGACGGAATCTTCTCTTCAATGCTGAAGTCATGAAAATGTTTTCACACTCCATCTAGTTCGGTTTTCAATTCAGTAAATTTCCACAAAGAATGACACCTTTAAGATGATTCTATTCTTATGAAATGGATGATTTTATTGCCCTGGCAGTAAGTGGTTTCAAATTATTTTAGATATTTTATTAATAATTCCAAAACGTGACTAACAAGCAGAAGGAAAGAGACTGGGGAAAGACAAAGCGCTCAGTGAACGAGAAGTTTCTGCAGATTGCACCTCTCCACGCTTCACACGCTGTTTCTCTACTATCAGCCACAGCACACAGGTCACATACAGAGGCGTTATCATTGTGTCTCACACCCGGCCCCTCGGCAGGCTGAGTCAGCGTTGCCCGGACAGGCCCTCAGCTCCCTGCCCGTCTCAGAGCTTCGCACACGTGCTGAGTGACCCCTCGCGGAGGGCACAGCCCCGGATGAAGAGGGGGCCTTGGAGAACGCCACTTTTGTACAAAGTATGAAATTCTATGATTCTATACAGTGACAGCGACCAGAGTTGAGTTTTCGCAGAGACCACTAACTTTCTAGCTTCGAGTTTATTTTCCTCTCTAGTTGGCCATCTTGGCTCCTTCTTTAGGAGGATTTCACACAATTAAAAACAAGCCTAGTACTGAAACTCTTGACTCCACGGAGCCCTGTTGAAGAGCAGGGTGTTCACTGTGCCTGGGTGGTGGCCTGGGTTCTCCTCCGGTAGCCTTGCTCAGAGGGGAGGACTGGACCGGCTCGAAGGGACAGCTACAGGGATCCTCATTCATTCATTCATCCGGGCGGAGCACCCACCCCCAAACCGGAAAGAGGGCGCAGTGATGACAGAGAAGAAAAACTATACCCTCAGGGCCCAGCAAGACCCTTGTGTTTCTGTACATGGACACGAGGGAGACGTTCCTCTGTGCTGGCTTCTCAAAGCATGAAACAGATCAAAAATATCTGACTGGCCTCTTCATTTTTGCATGTGTGTTTACTGAAACTCCAATTCATAATTCTCTTTTCTCGTACTACGTAAGAGAGAGGTTATATACTGGTTTTCACAAATGTTCTGGGCATGCTCAGAGGGAACCAGCTTCAGGAAATGCATTCTGCAGGATGACATTTCTTAGCCCCAGTGCGAGGGCTGGGTATGCTTTGCATAACAGCTGCCAGGAGGGAGGCAGTTAATATGCCAAATGCTCTTTCCTAGCTATCAGCACGGGCCCAAGCGCTTGGATGTCTGTTGGTGAGTGTGTACATGGATTCTGACACACACTTGGCCTTTCCTTGCCACTTATAATACCAGGATAAACAACTTTCAAAACTCCTACTACATCTATTTTTATGATAATAGGTACGTAACAGGTATACAAATCAGGCTCTTACTTATATCACTTCTGCCTGATCACACGATTCCAAGTAGCACATCTAAGTGATGAAAAATTTCAAGGTCAGAAATGCTGCTTCAATTATTTCCTTGGCGAATGTGGCGTTTTATACTATTAAAATTTTGGCCTTATTGGCTTCTCACTCTTGCATCAGCACTGACTCTTGAGAGTGCATGGAATATACTGGGAAAACATTTAACTTCCTCTTTGCACGCAGGCAGTGGCAAACAATCTTTATTAGAGGTAGGTGGAAGAGCTCTGTATTCCTCAAAGCCTTTCCCTTTAAATTATTTCTGCTACAGCTTGGATGTGAGATCTGCCTCTGACTTGCTAAGGGCTATTTATGATTTATTTCAACCTTTAGTGTGCTGTAGGAAAAAAAAATAACAAAGTTGAAAATAAAGAAGAAAAGCTTAATCTTCAGTGATATCCAGTGGCAAGAAGCACCCGGATTCTTAGGATGGACGCATTGTTTATATTTTTATAGTTTTATTTTTTTCTGTGAAAAATAAAATTAAAATCATCCATCATTTTTAATTAGAGAACAAGTGGCATCATTTTTTAAAGAGAACAAATTTCAAGCTGTGAGTCTTTTAACTACACTGGTCCTCTGAGACTTTTGTGCAGCACTATGGGGAAATTTTAAACCCAGTCAAATATTTTTCTTAGGAAAAATGGCAATAGGTCATGGTGAGATATAGGTGTCATTAAAATTTCATAGAGGTCCGTAACACACCAGAGTCACCATAACATTGACACATGGATTATAATATCTGCAAAGAAGCATTTGCTGTCCATCATGGCTCTGGGGGAGCAGTGACAATCTATCTCTGTAATAATCTATATGTTAAAAAGTCTCTAAATATGTTTTTACAAGATAGTCAGAGCTGTTTTGGTCTATTGGGTCAAGAATCCACACACTCAGCGTCCCTAAATATGCATCCACAAGATAGGCGGATCAGCTTTGGTTCACTGAGTCAGTTAAAAGTCGGTCTTTAAAAAGGTGCCTACACAGATACATAATTCACATTTTCGCAAGTTCAGAAATGCAGTCTGTAGATACTGAGTTATCTTTTAACGAGTGCATTTATTACGATAGTTCCAGGAGACACGAGAAGCTGTGTTTCACTTGGCTCTGTGATATCTTGCTTTTAGAAAGTCCAAAGAACAATCACCACAGCACAAACTGCACTCAAGCTATGAGGCGAGAAACGGAAACGGAGTTCAGACAGCGCCCTCGGGCGGGTGGACGCTGTCTTTCCCGACTGAGTCTTAGCCCACCTGTCCTTTCCCAGGTCGGAGCGCCCCCCCCCCCCGGCTCGGTTTCGCTGCTGTGGCCCTTGCTGCCCTCCGTCCAGCTCGCCCCAGCCCCAGAGTGAACCCCAGGGAGCCAGCGCGCGCCCCTCTGTGCTGCACTCACTTTCTGTGCCAGCCTGCCTCTCCCGCACGGGCGCCTGCTCCGCCTCCTTCTCCCTGGAAGGGTCCCTCTGTGGGACTCCAGGCCTCACCTGCCTCAGATCCCGATGACAGGAAGCGCCTCTGGCCACGACGTGGCGCCACCTTCTCCCTTCTCTGTGACTGCTCCTCACTGAGCTCCCTGGGCTCTTGGCACCACTGAACGGAGTAGCTTTATCTGCTCACCGTCTTTCCCTCCCTTCGAAGTTAAACTCTAGAGCGAGCGTTTACCAAGCCCTTCTCGGATTCCGTGTCTGGCGTTTCCCAAATACTCCTTCAACACTCACGGTGCAATGAATCAAAGTGCACAGAAAAGGGGTCGTTTCTCTGCCTTGATTACAGGCCTGGTGTACGGTCAGGCCTGGGTGGAGGAAGAGAGAGAGTGTCTTCCTGAACGGGGCCTCGCTCTAAATGCCAGCCTTCATTTCCGGTGTATTCTCTGAGGGACACGAGCCCGGCTTCCCAGGATGTGCTCATCCAGCCACCCTAGGACTAGAGGGTTAAGACCAAGTCCCCACAGGAGTTAGGGCCTCTCGGCTGGCCATGGAGGCGCTCAGCAGCCTGGTCTTTCATGGGTACAAATTGTGCGAAACAAAGACATGACCAGCACTGGAAGATGTCCCGCTCGTCGTGGTGTGCACAACAGTCTCGGGCGACGGCAGTGGGCTGGCCAGATACAAAATCTACTCTGACGTGGCTTGGGGGGCGCGGTGCGCTGCCTCTGTCTGCGTCAGGCCACCGTAACAGCAGGAGGGCCGGGGGCAGCCCCATTACTTTCTTGTATATTTGGCAAATCCTTCTCGGGGCTGGCTCCTGCGTGTCCACGCCCTACCTCTCTCTCCTCTGGGGTTCTGCTGAGCAGGCGCCTTCCCTGCGGTGAGGACTGTCACAGCTAATCCTCCCTTATTCTGTACTTCGGTCACTTGGCAAGGTGCCTTCGGAGAGGAAGATCCCCGCGGGCAGCAGATGAGCGGCAGTGGCGCTGTCATGGAGATGACAGGTGGCAGAGAGCCTGTCCCAGGGTCCGCCCTCCGTACCACCCTGCTGCCGGCTTGAGATTGGCCGAAAGAGCAGGACGCGGCTCAGCGACTGTGATCCCTACAGAACTCGGAGGAAATGTGCCTGTATTATAATATTTTGATAATATGCTGAGGATTAGGAGGATTTTGCCTGTTAACCTGCTTAGACTTAGTATGTCCCTCCCTCCCATCCGCTCCCCCCGAACGTGGACTTATTCTAATAAACTTTAGGGCACAAACTAAAGGAAAAGCTGGGCTGATTTAGATAATCCCAGTCCACAAGCCAGAACTATTCATTAACTGAAGGTAAAACGGTTTAGTCCAGAAAAATGTGGGTAACTGACTCAATTTTGTAATTTATTTTGCATGAATACATAAAACCTAATGGATATTTCAGCGCGTGCCAATACTTGAGTGGATTAACAAAATAGAACTTTTCAATCAACTTAATGAGGAAAAGGAGTTGAAATATTGACCCAAGTGCTAATGATGAAACCACTGACTCAGATACAAAGTGTCACTGCACCTCCTTTCAAATTCTGGCGACAAAGAGTGATTTCTATAACTGCCAGCGCTAACTTCTAGTGGGGGAAGATTTGAAAATAAGTGTCTGTTTGCTCTGGGTGAGCTTCACTGAAATCGGGCTTATTTAATTTCATATCCTCCCAAGGGAAGACATTTCAGGGTTTTCTGGTTGTAAGTGGAAAAGAACCCTCCGCTGAACTTCTCTGACATCATCGGAAGCATTAAAAGGGCACATAATCACGGGTTCGCCGCCTGTTTACTAAGCCTCCGCACCTCCTCCATCTGTTTTATTTCCAAATGTCAGAGTCGTCCGAAACCTTTCGAAGCTTCGCAGACTGTCCAAGGTGAGGAAGAAGAGGCTAAATCCTCTAACTTTTGAATAATTAGATAGGCTCTTTGAAATGTCACACGCCTCCCCATGAACTCTCTAAATTCACACCCAGGAGAGCCGGACAGTTTTACAACAAAGGGCAGGAGGTCAGCTGGAGTTTTCGCGTGTCCCTGACGCCACTCATGATCGTACCTACCTGAGTCACGGACAGGGACCACTTGCCATTGGAAGAATATAACCGATAGAGTAAAATGTACTTTATCAATCAAATCATAGTCCTCTATCATGAATGAAAACCGCTAGGCACAGTCTTGGTTTTAAATATAACTTCCTGTCCAAACCCGGCCTAGAAATCGGTATATACTAAAGGCAGAAAGCATCGTCACTGCGAAATAACTCAGGAAAAGCAGCAAAAGACTCCGCAAATTATATTTAACTTTATAAAAGCATCTCTAGTCTATTTAAAATACTACAGACAAGCAGCTCACACAAAAATGATAGTAAAGGTGTTTTCCTTATAGGCGGTAGACAAGATATTTCTGGTGGTGACAAATCAATTTCTTTGTCACACAAAACTCCTGGGCTGTGACCTGGTGAGGACAGGAACAGCTGAGCCGGCGGCCTTACCTCGTATTCAAAGTCCTCTGCTCTGTCCGCGCCGGCAGGCAGGCCCGAGAGATACTCACTGTCCTCGTAAAACTCGCGCGCCATCGGATGCAGGGAGTGGTAGCTACGGGGAGACAGCAGCGGATCAAAGGGGTTGTTTTCAAGATTAAAACTCATTTTATAATTTCCTTCTGTTTCACTCCGCTCCGGGAGACGTGATCTAAGGACCCCGGACTTTAGACAGAGAAGAGTTCACCAAGAGCCAACTGCTTTCCTCTCTTCCGCTCCGAGAAACCCACCCGTGCGCTGTGCCCGGGCGGATGCGAAGGAGGAGGCCACGGCGGGCCGCGTCGTGTGAAGAGCCCGCTGCGGCCCCTGGCCGTCCCGGGGCTCGGCTTCGGCTGGCCCGTGGCACCGCCAGCTCCCCGAGGGGCCCGATTCACAGCAGCGCTCCGCCGATTCCGAGCCCACCGCCCCGGACACCTTCTGAAAAGTCGGTCTTCGGAGCCCCTGGTTTTCAGACCGCGCCGCCGGCCTGCGCTGGCCCTGCCGACGCCCACCGCGCCCGGCTCCCGCGCACAGCACCGAGCGCTGGGCGGCAAAGGCCCGGCGAGTCCCGGGCGCCGCACGGCCCCCAAGCCCCGCGGCGAATTCTCAGAGAGAACAGGTGTGTGAAGCAAGGGGCGCGGATGCGGCACACGCTTCAATGTTTAGGAAATATCTCAAATAACTTTCAGAAGCCGTCTCTGAATTACTGTAGGTCAACATTCAGATGCTGTAAATATTATATCCTAGGGAGTTTAAGCACAGTTTAACCAGCGTAAAGGCTGTAATTCCATCGCTATATGTAAAAGTCAGGGACAAGCGCTAAGAGCAGATGAAGCTCGTGGCAGGCGCGTCCCCTGAACTCTGTCACTGTGCAAGTTGTTAAAAACTGGAGCACTCTCTTCACTAGCTGAAAAGGGGGGAGGGACACAGAGAGGGGCAAAGAAGACACACACAGACAGACAGACAGACAGACAGAGACACAGAGACAGAGACAGAAAAAGAGAGAGGAGAGGCAGACAGATCACAGTGTTTGGCTCCTGGTTTCAGGCGGGCTGAGCAAGGTGAGCCCAGCAGCAAAAGCGGCAGAGGCAGCGTTGCGCCTGCTGGTCTACCCCGAGTGCGCCTCTGTGGGCAGGGAGACGTCGGGGCTCGGTCTCTGGGAGCGACAGGCGCATCTCACCTGCCCCCGGCCTGCAGGAAGGGAGCTCGCCGGGAGGGCCCCTCACCCCCTGCCCCCGGCCTGCAGGAAGGGAGCTCGCCGGGAGGGCCCCTCACCCCTCCACACACGCTCGCCGAGCGCCTGCCGGACGCCCAGCTCTACGCCCAGCACCGCAAATCCAGGTCTTGTCTTACGAACTGGGGAAAGGAGGGCAGCGGCAATGCTAGGCTACTGTAATCATGAAAGGGAAACACGGAAGCTGGAGGGCAGGGCTGGGCCCACTGCGGTGACAGGACATTTCCTGGAGATCAGGACTTGCTCAGGCAAAAGCGGTGTGGTGAGGCTGAGGCCTGCCTCGGGCTGACATACATCCTGCTGTCGCCTCCTGCCGTCGCCTTCTCCCTAAGTTCCCTAAATTGACCTCCCCACCTGTGACGTAAGGATGGTAACCATATAACACACTCCGTCTACTCGGCTCTGAGGAACGAAGGAGGTGATTAATGTAAAACACAGGGACAGCACCTGAACTCTGGCCAGCGGTCTCATAAAGGCTCGTTTAAGCAGGTATTTGCCGGGTAGGCGCTGAGTGTCCGGCAGTGACGGGCGCCACGTGCCCACGTGCTTCCCTCACTTGCCCGCTGCACGCACGCCCGGGGAGGGGGCTTTCTTCCTACACACCCAGCTCCACTGCCCGGCGCAGGGGCTCCTGAATGTGTGAGGGACACGTGACCTGAGCAAAAGGCAAGCAGTGCCCTGCCTTCTTGAGAGGCGATGTTTCCAGGGCCGGTTTCTGACCCGAGTGCACACTTGAATCACCGAAGGAGGGGCTGAGGGTTTAGCTCAAGTGCTACACGCCAAGCTTGGACGCACAAGGACTGCAAACAACAACAATAACAACAACAACAACAACAACAACAACAACAAAATAGCCTTTCCATGAATCACCTAAGGAGATTTCTGCAAACTCTGCTGCCTGGGCCCCAGGGGGCTTTGAGTTCCGGGAGACCCTCTCACCCTCCGGGGACCCACTGAAACAGACTGAAGAGGCCACCGCAGGGCAGGGCAGTGGCGTGATCCACATGCGGTTTACCAACTTGAGGATGGCTTAGGGAAGACAATAACAGTGAGGCCGAGAGACAGGATTGCTCTTAGAAATCCAACCCTTTGGAGTGTTTGAATATTTACTTAAAATCTCACAGAACCAAGGAAACCAGGCAAAATATATTTCCCAAGCTGTACCAACAAGATTTTCTGAAATAAAATGTAAACGCTTTCACATTAAGTAAAATCGGAAGGAAATATTGGTATAATTGTTCTGTATTTTGTCGCAAGCTACCTACTCTCTGACAGCCAGGAGCCTTTGTTTTTATTTCAGTACACCGAGTCATTGGTTTCTTCAGAGAGCTGTACTTTAATTAGTGTCCTAACTTCTCTTCCAAAGAAGAGAAAAGCAAGGGAGAGAGAGGCGACCCGCAGAGGAGAGGCCGGTGCCAACATGTCCTCTCCGCCTGAGTCTTGACCCGGGCTCGTAGCTTGGGTGGGAGAATCTAGTTCCCTGACCGGCGCCGCGGAGCGGCCTGAGGGCGGCGGGGCTGCGAACGCGAGGCCGAGCTCATCAGAGTTTTCACTGCCCTTCGCAGAGCCGGCTCCGGAGGCGCAGCGACCAGCTCTTCGCCTGTCAGCTGGCCGGGGAGTCGCGACCTGCCCGACGCCCCCTCCCAGTGGAGACTGACAACAGGCAGGGTGTTGGGGAGAAGCGAAAGACACGTACCTGTCTGAGAGCAGAAAGGGGCAGATGTCTGGCACGGGGGGCGTGGGCGGCCGGAGCTTGGCCAGGGCCACGATGTGCTCGAAGGAGATGTCGGTCTGCGTGCTGGCGTGCGTGAGCCGCACCTCCGGGCCCGACCCGTACGAGGGCCTCCCGACGGGCGTCCGCCTTAGCACCTGCACCACAATGGGCTCCTTGGCGTTTCGAAAAGCTTCCACTGCCTCCTCATGGGTGGCCCTGGACAGATCCTTCCCATTGACCTGCGGAAACAGGACAACACGCAGCTCAGAGGCAGGACCAAGAAGTCACCGAGACATGAAAAAAAGCTGGAGAGGAAGCTCCACCCAGCTCTGATGGGACTTTTGTACGGGCGTATTTAATCAGGCGCTGATATATATTGAACTCTTCACCAACGCGAGCGAGTGAAAGAGATTAGAAAGATAATTACTTCTGTAACTTTATGAACTATCTGGAGCCGATGAATAAAATGTAATTAGAATTAGTGGTAAAAGCTTTCAAAATTTAAACGGTGTGTCAGCGTGAGCAGATGTCCACCAAATTCTTCAGACAGGTAGAAAAGTTAAGCGTATCTGTCTCCTCCCCCAGGACGGGGAATCAAACCCATTACATGGAGCTACATCCTCAGCACTATTTTCATTTTTTATTTTGAGACAGGGTCTCACTAAGTTGACTCAAAACTTGCGATTCTCCTGCCTCAGCCCCCTAGAGTGCTCAGACTGCAAGTGCGCCACCATGGCTGGCTCAAACGTACCTTTTCGAACACGGACTGACTGGTGTTTTGGTGAGAATTTAAACATGTCCTCAAAGTCATACTTATCTCAAATCTACTTTTATAAGACAGTGTCAAATTTCCGTCATCTTCACCTTTTTATTCAAGACAATGACATTGTTCGTGTGTATTTATCAACATCAACACTGCTCCGAGTGCAGCCTGGGGCCCGCAGCGGCAGGGTCCCTGGGGATGATCAGCCGGCAGAGCTCCTGGCCCGGCATCGCCTCTGTGAGTCAGAACTGTCATTTTAACGACTTCCCAGTTGACATACGGTGCGCAAAACAGCCGTGCTCCCTACCCCCGACAGCATACACTCCCAGGCCCTTAGGATCTCTTCCTGGTTCAACTTATCCCACGCCACAACTCCCCAGCTGGCTCAGGAGTCTACAGAGAAGGTGGCGAAGGTTGCCCCTTCCTTGGCATTTCAAGGACAGGGCCATGTGCATTTAGGAGAGGAGGGAATAGTGTTCCTTTCATGAGACCCTCCCACACCTGTGAGCTAAGGGGCCAGGGATGTTGCCCAGCACAGGTAGCAACCAAACCACCCGTATGTTTTTTTCTGATCTTTTTTTTTTTGCTTTTGAGACAGGGTCTCGCTTTGTAGTCGTTTTTTCTGATCTTTTCACAGGGCTGATAAAGATGGCTAACAAACAGTGAGTGATTTAGTCTATTAAAATAGGCCCTGAAAACAGCCTTTGAGTGAACAATGTACTTTACTAAAGGGCTCTAGAATCTTGAAACAGTTCCGTGAGCCCTCCCCTTAAATGGATTAATAATGCTGGCTTTTGCAAATATGAGGAGGTATTTGGCGGGATGATACCATGCCTAATATTCTGGAAAGTACACCATTTCGGGACAGCTAAGTAAACTAGCCCCTTCGGGGTGAAGCACTGGTAACTGCTATGCACTAGCAAACCCTTAAGATATCCCTGGATGCCTAAAAAGAGGGAAAGAAATCACTGAGTTGCAGTTGAAGAACAATTGCTGACATTCAAATGAGCACATTCTTTCTCCTTGAGTAGACAGAGTGTGTGGGTCCTCAGCCCAAGTGTGGGGCATTTTGGGGTAAATGGTACAACGCTAGGTGGTCACTGCATGTGGAGACAGGTTTAATGAACCAGAGGAGCTAATTTACTCAACGGCCCCTGAAAGAGTTAATGTGCCTTCAAAAAATGAGCAATTAAGTTTCCACAACAGTAAAATATGTCCCGGTTCAGTTCCTGAACCACTAGTGAGGAGCGCCAGCCGGAGACCTACGTAGGCGCTTAGCAGTGTGCACACGTGCACTGGTCTACGCTTCTGCATTGTGACTTTCTCCTTCGTGGACTAAATTTGCAGAACTGTCATTGACTTTTTTTTTTTGAGACAGGGTCTCGCTTTGTAGTTCAGGCTGGCCCTGAACTTACTACGTAGCCCAGGCAAGCCGGGAACTCAGCAATCCTCCTGTCTCTGCCTCCGGAGTGCTGGGATGACAGGCGTGAGCCACCACGCCCGGCACTGTAGTATGAGGTATTGACTGCTGGTGGGCGTGAGTCTCCATGCCCAGCACTGTATGTAGTTACTGGGATAGAACTCAGGCCCTTGTGCTTGCGAGGCAGGCGCGGGAACCACTGAGCTAAATCTCTGGCCCCATAAAAATAATTTTTAAAAAGTGTCCTACCAAAAATGATTATTTCTTTCATCTTGCTATACGGTAAGGTTATTTTTTGACAATTCCAGACTATACAATAATTTCTACAGAAACATAAAAATTACTGAAAAGTATTTGGGGTAGGGACTCACTAGCTTTTATTACAATGTTTAGCATATGCAGACAATATTAGCATTTATACATTAAGATCAACAGCTATTGATTCTATAGCCCGGAGATCTATTATTTACAATGATGGCATTTAAATGCAAATTTCAGTCTTTGATTCATGGAGAGGTAATATAATCTTTAAAAAGGACAGTCACTGTAATCTCGGATATCTGACTTCCCATTGGGGCCGACTCTTTTCTGCAGTCACCATGCAGCTGACCTCTATTTTCATAAGCTATTTAATATCTCTCGAAGTAAAGAAGCCCGTGACCTTTAGAAGCTCCACGGCCTCATATGATCCTGCAGAAAATGTAAGCACTGTTAATACTAAACCCTTTTTTTCCTCACTTCGCTTGAAGTTCATCAACATAGTGTTAGCCTACCAAAAGGTCACCATTTTATAAACTATGCCTTTCACAACAGAAGAAAGAACAGATTAATTAGGGTTTCCTGGCAGTTGCTTTGTTCCGTTGTTTTTATGTATGTACGCCTATGAAAAGAGAAACAGTAGAAGTATACCTAAAGTGAGCCCTAGAGGAAAATTCTGTAGTATGTCAGCGAATAAATGAGTAGCCAAAGTTCATCTTTCCATGGTGCCGTATCGTCAGTATCATTCTATTTGTTTATATTTTCTCCCTCCCTCTTACTCCTCTGTCTCAAACTTAGATTTAATTTTGGTTTGTTTTATGACAGAAAACTACAGATCGAGAAGTCATCTATCCCAGGCGTCCCATTCAGGTCGTGAAAGGTGTAAGCCCAGCCTGCCTTAGGTCAGTGAAGGCGGAAGTGTTTTCGCCAGAGGAGCTCAAGGACGTGGCCGTTCATGAGAAAAACAGTGGATGAATATGGTTGGAAGCAAATCTTACAGAAGCAGGCGATGGAAAATAACCCTTGTGCTACGGACTGTGAGTTCGAAATTTACATGCTGAAGTTTCAGGGAGAATGGTGGTTTGATTTAAGGACGTTAAAGAGAAAGAAACCTTCTCCCAAAGAGGTCGTTACACAGGAGGAGGGTGGGTGGTCCTGAGAAATGAGGACCCTATGACTTCTTCTGGATGACATCTGCAATTCTGATAACTGTGGCCCAAACTTGTTTGGTTCTCCTGCAACCAGACAGCAACAGCACAACTGAAAAGATCCCCGACATCAGTATGTGTTAAAGAACAAGCAACCCGAGAGGGTGAAGACCGCACTCTGGGAAGGATGCCAGGCCCACAGACTTGAGATGAACGAGGAGGCAGACGCATTATCCGGACACAGGGTATTGGAACTGGCAGAAGCACCAAAAAAGAAAGAAATGCCAGTGACAGAAACCCTAGGTCTGTGACGTGCGTTCCTCAAGGTGGGGTTGAAAACAAGTGGCAAACACTCGTCATCATGTGACACTCGAAGCTGTTACAAGATGTATATTCTGGGGCCGGAGGGTTAGCTCAGTGGTTCCAGCACCTGCCTCGCAAGCGCAAGGTCCTGAGTTCGATCCCCGGAAACCACATACAATGCTGGGCGTGGAGACTCATGCCCACCAGCCATCAATACCTCATACCACAGTGCCGGGCGTGGTGGCTCACGCCTGTCATCCCAGCACTCGGGAGGCAGAGGCAGGAGGACTGCTGAGTTCTAGGCTTGCCTGGGCTACATAGTGAGCTCAGGGCCAGCCTGAACTACAAAGCGAGACCCTGTCTCAAAAAAAAAAAAAAAAAAAAAAAAAGATGTATATTCCGATGAACCAACAAGTACACAGCAAAGGGGAGACTGAAAGAAACAGTAATGTGGGAGACTTGCTGAGGGCTTCCCCAGCCCTGCTTTGAGCAAGTCAGTTCTACACAGACACATACCCTTAAAAATCAGACATTAAACTGATGGCTTGCGATAACTATGTATCACCTTTGAAAGACATGAAAAATATGTGCCTTGTTCCTAAAAAGTTACTCTTTTCAAGTACATAATAGTGGATAGACAAGAATCGCTTTTCAGTAATCAGCGCAAAAGATGTATGAATGCATTTATTGTGACAGATAGGCTAATTAATCCTCAGTGACGTGCGCATGTTAAGTAAAGAGCACAGCCCTTCATACGTAGACCTTATATGGTAGTGTGTGACAACAGCTTCCACTTAACAAGTAACTACCCTTTTGGAGACACTGCAGACCCCTGGGCAGCCCCTGCTTGCATATGAGCTATTTCTCTTCAACTGTTTCTCCAAACGCAGCATGCAAAATGTCCTTCAGTATGAAAAGAACAACAGACTCTTTCCTTTGAAGTGTAAACAGGTTCCTATGGTTGGTAGCAACTTCTAGAGTCAGCTGTTTGGAAAAGACAAAGATTTCCAAATCTTCACGCTTCTTACGAAGAATAAGAAGCCTCTATGAATTCATAGCTTTGGGGGAAAAATAGTAGTGAAAATGATATGTGTAGATATGAGAGACTACGTATAACTGGCATCGACTAATTTTAAATTAAGAGTAAATAGCAAAAATTGAGAATTTAAATTCTGATTGGAAGAGATACTTGTACTTGATTATTATAAGAATTTCCACACTCACAGAGTGTAGTTAATTTTGCTCAAAGAGAATGCAAGTCTCTATTCTCTATTCAGATCAAATTCTCTATTTAGTAATTAGAGAGGTAGTGCCAGAATTTGGTTTAGTAGCATTTTGGAGAAAGAAGAAATAATGAATTCCTGCTAAAACATTTGGCATGAAAGGAACTCAGCTTCAATACTTATTATAACATTCATTCACCATACATGATTTTCAAGAATTTAAGCAGATCAAATCTTTCTAGACTTTGGTTTGCTTAACTTGATACGGACATCTATTAGAGAGCTAAACATAGGATATTGTAACAAACATTTATAGTGAAAGGAATTCACAGAATCATATAAAATCATACAAGGAAAATCTAGTGAGAAATTGATGAAAATTAACTTTGACCTTTTTAAAAAAACTTGTCAGTAAACAGAACAATCACTGGTATGTGGGTAGACAGGTGCTTGTTAAGTACCTAGAAATGTTAGCTTCGATCAATGCAGGAGTCTGTTTTGTCCAGTGTGCTGTTTAGACAGTGCTAGGACTGAATTTTTGGGAAAGAATAAAGTAGTTATACATGACGTAAGCACACTTATGCAGAAGTGTCCCGGAGCCCATTCTGGCTTGGCTGGACAACAAGGGGGTGGTTAGCTTCATTTCTCTGTGTATGGGGTGTCACAGCTTCCTCTGAGCTCCAAAGCTCCTGGGTGCTGGGGAGTTGGCTTTCTGGGAGGAACGGAATGTCGTCTGACCCAGAGTGCCTATCCCCAGTATTATGTTCCTTCGCTGATACTGTCCCTTTGTGGGAACACAGAGCCACCGGCTGTCCAATGGTCTCTATCTTCTGCTTGACTCTGCACATTATTAATTCTGGACTCACGTGTCCCCCACGACAAACTACTGCCTAATCTGTAACTTGTGACATTCTGGAATCTTCCTTCCCTGGGTGACTTCCGTGACACCTTTTCCATTTACAATTTCCTAAGAAAGTTAAAAGGGATGACGTCTATGACAGTAATGAAGAATTTCAGCAGCCCAAAGAGATATTAAGAAAGTCCTTGAGGAGATTTAGTTAATGGATTATGACTCTGAGTTCATCATGCCAGTCCAATACGTGGCGGCCATGTTGATAGTTGCACGGTTTGTAACAGCTGAAGTGTCCTGACCCCTTTCACAATGAACTCTGGTGAGGAGCTCTCAAACGCAAGCGAAGATCTGTCTTTAACTTTTCATATTAAGATGTTATGAATCCATTATTTGGGAATATTTCAAAACTGTACTTCAATCAATGTCTGATTTTGGCCATAAAAAATTCTTGGGAATGTATCTTTCACAATGGGTTTTCCTTCTTCTGACTTATTTTTATATCCCTTTTGCATCTTTTCCTTCTTCAACTGCCATACTTCTCTTTTGAAGTCTTCTATTTGGGCTTTAACACATTTTTTTTTTTTTTTTTTGAGACAGGGTCTCGCTTTGTAGTTCAGGCTGGCCCTGAGCTCACTATGTAGCCCAGGCAAGGCTGGAACTCAGCAATCCTCCTGCCTCTGCCTCCCAAGTGCTAGGATGACAGGCGTGAGCCACCACTCCCGGCACTGTGGTGTGTGGTATTGATTGTTGGTGGCTCCCAGGATGCCAGTACTTGCTAAGTGCGTTTACAGCCTGGGCTCACCTTCTTCCCCCAGGTCTTCAGGTAACAGAAGTTCTCTGTAGGCCTCTCCTGCTCCCTGTCCCCACAAATCTACTCCACAGCACGCTGACTATCCCTGACAATGACATGCATTTCAACGTGGCTATAAGGTAGATACGAAATTGTCTCAGTTCAAACAATGAGTATATGAGAAAAAGTATGTTAACAGGCTTGATTAGATCATCCCACAATGTAAAATAATCAACATACAACAATACATAACAAAGTACTGTTTAGCATTAAAGAGAAAATAGAGACTTCTCTCAATTGCCTGACGCTGGGCTCTTTCTGTTCACTATGCCCACTTCTTCTGTGACCCTGACTAACACAACTAGACACGAAACTCCCTGATCAAGCAGTAATAACAACGAAAAGATTGTGACAAGCGAGGTCAGCATTTTGGAAATGAGCTTCACTATCAAAATTAGCTGTAACTAAAATACAAGAGTTTCTAAGATAGACCAAACCATACATTTTAAAGTAAAAACTAACATATAATCTTTCTTTTTTTTTTTTTTGAGTTAGGGTCTTGCTTTGTAGTTCAAGCTGGCTCTGAGCTCACTATGTAGCCCAGGCAAGCCTTGAACTCAGTAATCCTCCTGTCTCTGCCTCCCGAGTGCTTGGATGACAGGCGTGAGCCACCACGCCCAGCCATATAATCTTTCTTAAGATCATTTAGCAAATTCAAGTGTTCATATAGTTGAGGTATGCTTTTATTTTTGTCAACTATTCCCAAGTTGAGGTTTGTCCAGTGTTACTTCTGATTAAATCTGGTTATGTATTTCTCGTAGGAATGCCTCAGGTGTGTCATTATGTCCTTAGCAGTTTGTCCTATCCAAGGTAAGTAACATCTATCTGTCCATTATTGGTCATGTGAACATTTATAATGACAGAGAGATGGACAGAGACACATACAGAGAGAATGGATAGATATAAAGCAATTCACAGAGCTAAATGAATGGTAAATGTAAAATTGGGTAAGTGTGAAATTATGTCAAAATACAGTTTAAAAATAATTGTCATTAAAGATGGATTCTTGCTGTAATAATTATTTAGAACTCAGAAATAATTACAAGGAACTGATGAAGAATTTTCCACAGAGTTTCTGTGTGTCTGGAGAGAAATTTTTCCTCTGCTTTTTTTCCTGTCCCCCCCCATCCCTGCCCCAGGAGCAAAAAACACAGATCGGTATTACTAACTTTATCACTGTCATAACAATTCATCTACTAAATATCACCTGGACTCCTGTTCTCCAAGCTGAGCTATTTAAAAAGATAAATGGCTGCCTTCTGGCTAATTATGGGAGTTCTTTCAATACTATAAAAAGACATTTTATATCTCAAGTGACTCTCTAAGCAGTGAAGAATGACTCAAAATCTTTGAAGAGTCCACTGATGAAATGGTAGGATAACAACTACTTACTGACCTTTTCCTTCCTAAGATAATACTAAGTGTGTGTAGGTGATTATTAATAAGCCTATCTGTTGAGTTTTGACATATAAGATCCTTCCAAGTACATTAACCTTAATGAGAAATTCTGATGGACAGATACAATTTCCCATGACAGACCAAAGTATGTGAAGTCATAAGACATATTTAGGGCAAATGCTGTTAAAATGAACTCGGATGATTTCACTGGGAAGACGTTGTTCACTGTAACTGGCCCAGATTTTTTAAATGAGTAACTGAAGATCAGGACAGTAACGGTCATGTTCACCTCCTTAAGCAAAATGCAATACGTCCTCAGCTTCTAGATAAAGTCTCTTGACCCTATCTTTGGGGTAAGAGCGTGAATAGTTGTGAAAGAAGCAATAATCTTTGGACTTCATCACACTAGCACGGTGTCCAAAAAGTGCTAAAGTATAACTATTTGTTAGTAGAGTAAATCAGTTGTACAACATAGTTACCAGTAGAGACAGGAAGAACTTCGTATTAGGTATATCTCATATCAAAGATCAGAGACACTAAGGAGGTCCCTGGCTGTTTCAATGCTGCCCTACAAAAAGCGTTTAGCACTGTTTTATCCAGTTGTTAACTTCAGGGCCTAAAATTGTGGTTCTCAGATACTGAACATTCCATAAACACATAGAAAAATGTATTTTCATACATTTTTCTATAAAGTCCTACACTAAAACAAATTATTCTATCAGTCACAAAAATCACTTGTCCTTCCTTGCAAACTACATTTCATTCACTTAGTAGCTCCTTTCCGTAGCCCAGCTATCCCACAGCATTGCTTTCGATTAAACACAGGACGCAAATGATGCAAGATTAGCAGTGAAGGCGTTTAAGCCCCACCCGTCCCTCACTGCTGTAGTCAGAACACAAACTTGGGGACCATTCGGAACCGGGGTCTCGACAGAGTGCTCAGTTCTGGCATGGTGAAATTAAGTTATTTAACCGCTGTGGAAAAACCACAGCAAGCACGCCTACAGTGGCCACCGAACACGTAAAGTCGGGTAACTGTGTCCCAGTCCTGCCGGAGAACCAAGTCTCACCCTGCTTGCCTGGAGCCCTGGGAGTGACTACCTGAACGGGGACTGGAGGTGGGTCATCACAAAGTGAAGAAACTTGTAAGTGCAAAGATGAGAGAGAGAGGAGTCCCAGGGAAAAGCGTGGAAGGCCGAGTTTCCAGGTGTCTGGGCAGTGAGCAGAGGAGACTGAGCCACCAGCCACTGTCTTTCACCTGAGGAGAAGCGGCCATCTTGTTTGGGTTTCAGTGAGGAGTAACTGGAGGAAGTGGGAAAACTATCTCGGCGTCACTGGAGCCTCGTGGTGAGTCCCCGGATTAAGACAGAGCACGCAGACGGCCCGAGTGGCGGAGGATGAGAAGGGCTGTGACGTGGTATGCACAGGTTCCCATGCGTGTGCGGCCTGTGAGCCTCATCAGATCGGCAAGTTCTCTACACCAGTCTAGTCTTAGTTTCTACCCTGATCATTTCAATCCGTACTGTTTGGAAACAGAAGCGGTAAGAGTTAAATTCTAAGTGTAAGAACAAAGGCATTCTAAGGGGTTATCTGTTCTTTGTAGACTTTCACGGCCCGCCACGGCACTGTTCCCTTAGCATCTCTAACCCAGAGCCTCTAGGAAGGAGGGGATTTCACGCAGGTCTCAATGAGCAGGACAGAATCTGAATGAACTGCCATCACCCCAGGAGAAAGACGACACTTAAATCATTTTCGGCAGTCCAATCTGTCATCTGAACGCATTCTGACACGTGTTGAACTCAGTTCGTGACACGAAGCTCCAGGGGAATCCTCGTGCTTTCGTGTCCACAGGTAAAACCATCTGAACTGGTGCCGTCAGCCTTTCTAACGTCATGCTTCCCATTTCCTCAAATCCACGGGTTTGGAGAAGAAATATTTTATAGAATATCATTATTGCCTTTGCTTCCTAAGGCAAAAATGAAGCAAGTGTATTTAAAGTAACAAATGATGCTCTTTTGTATAAAATATTTGTTTGCCCCAGTAACTATATTGAGACACAGCTTATTCAAATAGATGATAAGAAAATGAGCAATAAAAAATGCATTGAACACTTCCAGGGTGCCACTTGCTCAGAGGTCAGTACTATCTGATACTAGAGATATAGGAATTATTGTCATGTTCGCGCAATAGGTAAAGAAACTTAAAACAACAGCTTGAGCTCAGTATCACACAGCTACTACGTGATGGCTACTCTCAGGGATTTTTTAAAAATAAATTCATGGTAATTATTTTTAATCACTGGAGCTTTAGGACAGAAGCTCTTAAAGTTACACAAGAGGGTTGGCGGGAAGTTTATTCTTCAATTTTATTTCAATAAATAACTCAGAAGATTTTGACCAGGTAGTGAATCAAGTGGTGATATTCACGGGATGGATAACTGTCTTAACTTGTGTCTCCAGGAGAAGATAATCCAGATGCGAAGTGAAGAGACTGTTTTGGAAACTTAATCAATGAGACAGGATGCTACTAAAGGACTTCAATTCTAAGAAACTATTAAAAGTTAAGCATAGTGTGAGTAAGCCCAATTCTTTAAACAATTCCTAAATTTCCCAAATTGTGGACAGAGGATTTCCTCCATTTTTACCTATAAATGAATAAGGAAAAGCTCAGAAAGGAAGCATCTCAAATGGCTGGGAATCCATCTCGGACCGTAGGCCTTCAGTCCCTGGGACCATCAGGACCCAGCCCAAGTTTCTCAGGTTGGACCAGTGTCCATGCCAACCACAGACAAGGTAGGAAGAGGTGGGTGGGGCGAGGACACTTCCGGGTCCCGGGATGCTGCCTTTCAGGCGGGGACCGGGGTGGGGGGACTTGCACCCCACTCAAAGGTTCAGGTCTGTCTGGGTACATGATACACAACCAGGGAGAAGTACCCAGGCCACCCCTCCTTTTGGTGCTGTGGACATTCTTTAACGTGGACACATATTAACTGTACGAATGGGCTTCACTGTGACGGTTCCATGGATGCACATCTTGTGCTCTGGTCATGTATTCTCTCTCTCCTCCTCTTTTTCTCTCCCTTTCTTCCAATTCCCTCAGTCCTTCTACTTTCAGGTTATTTTTTAGGCTTACACATATGGAGAAAACACTGGACATTGTTCTTTCTACGTGTGATTTATGCCACTCAAGATAACATCCTCTGATTGCATCCATTTTCCAGAAAATGTCCAAACAACTTTCTTCTTTGTGCCTGAATAATATTCCACTGGGTAGATCGCCCGTATTTTCCTTACCCAGTCATCTGTCGACAGGCTTTCCTATGTCGGCTATTGTGAATAGCGCCACAATAAATGTGGGGATGCATCTGTTTCTGGAATGTCGACTTAATTTCCTCTGGATGGACACTCAGAATGGGCAGCCACGGCAGTACTGCTTTCCTAGTGTTTGGAGAAACCACAACACCGGCTCCTGTGGTGGCTACACTGATTTTCGCCCCCCACCGGCGATGTTTAAAGATTCCCTTTTGCCCACATCCTCACCACCAATGTTTTTTATCATCACTATGCTGACCGAGTTGGGTGGAATTTCAGTGCAGTACTGATTTGCATTTCCCCGATGGCTAAAGAGGTCGAGCATGTTTTCATGGATTTATTTGCCATCTGGACTTACTCTGAGAAGTGTCTGTTCAGGCCATTCTGGGTGGCGTTGTCTGAACACTATTTTCCTGGGTTCTGCTTCGGGAAACAAGACAGGAAGGCAGCGAGGGAGAATTGCAAATAGAGCTATCACCCTTATGCTGCCTCAAAAGTGCTTCTGTACAAATACTCTTCATTTTGGGTAGCTTCATTTGCAAGAGTGCGGGAAAAGGGGACATTTTTTAAAAAATTTACTTCCTTCAAGCAATTAACATCTGTATGCTTTTGAAATAATTTTCAGCAGCTCGAACAATCCTGCCAAGGCCCAGTGAAAGCTCTTCATTGTTCCACGTCTGCACAAATTACTCTGCATCTCTGATGATTTTATGTACATTTAATCACTAAAGATTAATTACATGGCATACGGAAACCAGTGAAATACTGAAGAGATGACTTCAGTTTAAGTGCACATGCAGCTAACTTGTGGCTTTTTAGAACAATTTTAATTAAAAGTACTAGAAGAATCATCGGGCCGAAAATATTAGGAGCTCTGGGATGGATGAGCTTAGCATAGCTAATTAATTGTATATTTAATCAAAGCAGCCTTTGGCTGTAATTAATAATCTATTTTCCTCTGGTAATAAATATTGTAGTTCTGAGAAGGAGCATTTATAATTTCCAGAATGCCATATGCACAGAAGATGGGAACAGAAAATAAGCATCTCCTCACCAGCTTTCCAAGACAGGCTGATACTGTTGATTTAGAGAGGACGCTACCTCTGTCACTCTTGTTCCCTTGAAATGTCATCGCACAGTGGCAGCTTGCAGCTTACAGACGGCTGTGCACGGGTGACTTGGACAGTACAGGGGTCTCAAGAGTAATTCCAAAGGAGAGACTGGTGGAATGGTAAATGAAACATGATTTTTTTTCCCAGTAGTGCTCAGACTTGAATCCAGGGATGCAACACTCCAAAGCTTTTTAGTTTTTTTTAGAATTTTGAGACAGGGGCCCCAAATTGGCCAGGCTGGGCTTGAACTCACAGTCCTCCTGCTTCACTCTCCCCAGGAGCGGGAACTGCGGGTAGCCCCAAGGCCCAGGAGGGTGTTACACCACAGAGACAATTGACTTCAGAGAACTTTAAGTAGCTCCATCTTAATAACAATGCTAGGACACAGAGACAGGAAACAGGGCCTTCCCTTCCTTTTGTCTTAAACGGCAGAATGAGATTCACAGGTTTCTACCACTTGAAATCTGGTAAAATGGTCAAACAGTTAAGAGAGCCTCTTCTTTGAAACAATATAATAGCTTTTCTTTCCTGTTTTTTTTTTTGAGATAGGGTCTCCCTTTGTAGTTCAGGCTGGCCCTGAGCTCACTTTGTAGCCCAGGCAAGCCTAGAACTCAGCAATCCTCTTGCCTCTGCCTCCTGAGACCTGGAATTCCAGGTGCGAGCCACCACGCCCACCTAGTTTTTCCTTTGAGTGTTAAACTTGTGTGTGCACGTATGCACACAATCTGACACCCAAGCTAATCATAGAGTACGTGTGCTTCTGTGGCCCTTTCAATGATTTTCGTGAGAGAAAGTATTTTGGGAGGTAGTCACAGTCTTGTCATATGACTTAAGATTTCTTTTTTTTAAGCAGGATTTAAACTCCAGGGGTTTTGCACAAGAGGAAGACAATCTAATAAGTTAATCTTAGATCCTAACTGAAAAATATCTTTCTAGATCATTGAGAATGCATTATTTTTGTGTGCATCTGATAGAATTGCTTAATACGCTAATCAATTCATAGCATAAGTTTCATTTTGTTCTGGAGGTTATGTGGTCTTCAATGAATATGTATGAAAGAGCCAGATATGAATTACATGAATACATTTTTATCATGTGGAAATATTTTTATATACTCTGCATCAGTGGTGGCACACTTACGGCACACATGCCACAGAGGGCTGCTTTTATCACTGAAAAGTGTAAAGGGTTCGCTCTCACTGGTTTATACGGCGCAGACGACAAAGAACTGAATTAAACAAAGAGATGAGAACTGTAGATTTCTCAAAGACTGCTCCTAATAGTAGATAATAGAGTGTAGCTTGTAAACCAGGTGTGTTAACACAGTCCTATAATCCTGGCACCCCGGGAGGACGAGACAGGATGACCATAAGTTTGAACCCAGCCTGGGCAGCTCAGTTAGCAAGACGCCTGTCTCAAAATTAAAAAAAAAAAAAAAAAAGGAGCTAGTATTGTAGCTCAATCCCCTTAATCCTGTATACAAAAAAGTTACTTTTCTTAATACATGATGCCTTCAGCACTTAATTTGTTCCTAATATTCAATTTCCAATGAGAATAGAAGCATGGAAGACATTTGTTTAATAAACAGCAAAAAAGCCTTTTCCTTTTTCCAAATTGTTCCTGGTTGACAAATTCTGACCTAGATTCTCCCAACATTCCAGAAAAAACAGTCACGTGGATAGTCAAAGGCAAAGCTCGTGGCTCCATTATGTGCCCAGTTTTTCACTTACTGATTCAATGGGACTGACAGCCGCAGCACCTTTTTCTAAGAGTTCGTATGACTTTGGATAGCATGGTGCTCTGGGTGTACACGTGCGTGTGTGTGTACACGTGTGTGCTTGCTAACGGTCCCCAGCAATACTCGGAGGAGTAAGACGGCAGACATACCGCAATGGTAGAGGGAGACCCCAAAGAACCTGGCTGTGCCCACACTTGCCCTGAATTGTTCTGGCCCTGTGAGCCCAGGAATCTGCTCTGCCACTTTAGAACCCTCTCAGGATTTCTTCGCAGCCGCTCAGGACTGAGTCGTATATTTGCTACTGGGGCTGAGAAAATGCGGCTGGAGAAGGGACACCCCCTCCCCCAACAGGGAGGTGGAGGAGCTCTTTGAGATCTGGGGAGAGATGCGCACAGTGGAGCTCAAAGCAGGTGATCTTGAGGCACAACCACCCTGAAGACAGGGGCGCTCGGGGCCCTGGGGACTCCTGAGGTGACCCTCTGGTGGGGGACCCTGGATGGCTTAAGATCTGTAGCATTTTTAATTGAATTCGTACTGCATCTCACAGCACTTTATGTATTCTGCTATGTAAGTGATGCACAAGTCACAAATGAAGAATAATCAGTGTGAGATGGGTTACAAATAAAATAAAATAAAATAAAATAAAAAGATGGCAACTTTTCTGCTACTCTGTCTTCGAAAGGGCTCTGTACAATGTCTGTCAGTGTGTCGTGATGATGGCAGATTCAGACACGTGCCGAAGCATGACTGCAAGATTTTTGTATGGTACAAATTAGAAGAACAAAGTATTCTAAACAACGAAAGCACTGGCTTAGGTGTTAGAGGCTAGAATCTTTCACTTTGTTTCTACCACTTGCTACCAATTTAGACTTGGAAAGTCTTTTATGCTCTAAAAGCCTCAATCAATAAGAAGTTTCAAATATATGTGAAGTCATTAAGATGAGGGGACTAAACTTGATCTATGCAATCTGGTTAGCAATTTATAAATTAATTAGCTCACCAACATTTATCTCACTGCTCACGGGAGATTTAAGGACTATCCACATCTTAAATAAGAGGTAAATATTGGTTTAATTGATTTTTTAAAAAATCAAGGTCAAATAAGTGGAAAAGCTGGGATTAAAAGTGCAGTCTTCCAGCGTTCTTCTTAGGCCGCATAAAAAGTCTCTCCTTTGTCCTCAACTTACTCCCTGGATTAGAGAGTTCATTACTGTGTAGGAATTAGGAAATGGTTTATTTAAATCCAGATGTTATGGGTCTCAGCAAAAATGCTTATCGAATAAATCAATTATAAGACGACATAATCTATTATTGATTCTCAAGTTCTGCTCTGTGTTTCTGAGTTGACTGAAAGCCTAGAGGCTGCGCTTGGACCCTGCAAACACTCAGTTTGGTACTCTTCAGAAAGCAGAGAATTACGAGTAATTGATATCACCGTTACATTTTTATTAACGCCCTAGATTCACCGAGTGACAGTTCCACAAGCTAAGAGGTTCGCGTTGAAAGGAAGAACTGCAAACTTCAGCAAACTAGCCACCATTTATTTAGTCTACTTCCAAAACAAAACAGTAAATTTACTTTGGAGAATTGCGAGTCGACCGCAGTGTGTAAGTTTCTACAGTGGCAGACGCCTCCGTGTTTAGATAAGTTCATCTACTGCCCGCGCCCTCGAGCCCGCTGGATGCAGGGTCGGACAGGGGCGGCTGTGACAGGGTCTCCTGCGATGAAACGCTGGCTGAACCGCTCAGGTGCGTTCGATCCGGGCTTCATCGGCCGCAGCGCTCGTGGCTTTTGGACAGGGTCCTTCCCGCTGGGGCCTCTGCTGTGCCCTTTGGGTGTCTCCTGGCATCTCTGGCCTCTGCCCACCAGCAGCTCTGTATCCCTGTCAGCAGAGATCTCCACACACTGCCACGAGATCCCCAGAGGGCAAGACTCCCGGCTGAGGACTATTGCGCCCACTTCGCTTTGTTCACATTCTGCTGCATTAAAATTGCCAAATCCGTCACATACTGAGTTTACTGCAAGGACCCTGTGTAAAACAGAACTTGCAGGACAGACCCTCCACCTAATGTTCTTCTTTCTTCCATTTTACGATTGTAGATCATCCCATTTTAAACGCGTCGTCCTGCAACCGTCTGCCCTGTCCCTGTAGCACGGGACTTGGAACCCAGGGCCGCGCGCCCGGCAGGGCCTCCACCGCCGCGCCACCCCCTCAGCCCACCTGGGCTCCTCAGGGCTCCCGTTAAATGCGCTCTTCCTCGCTGGCCAGACAAGGTCCAGCGCGCCTGCCGAGGTTCTTGCAGTTCGGCATTGTTTTTCTAGAGACCCAGAAGCTGGTGCTCGCTTCTCGGCTACTGAATGTCTGGTTTCTTGTGCGCTCATCAAAGAGGTTAGTGTCTTCCTTTGATAGGTTTAGCTATACGACAGGAATTCAGAAGACAAGGATCCCTGGATTCCAAACACTATTGCTTTGTTACTTCAGGAAGATACTGTGAGTTTCAATACTTTTTTTTCCCCCCTGTGGAACTTATTTTCTATTTTTTAATTCGACTTTAAAATTCTCTCTCAACTTAAGATTTCCACGTCCTTCTTGAGTAGGAGCAGATCTAGGCGGAGTCATAATATGTGGACCAAGGAACACGGGGCCTATTTTGATTTAAGAACTGACACTGTCTGAGCTCTTCCGCACTGCCGGAGCACTGCACTGCTTTTCTGACGGAGCAGCAGAACCGAGGGCCGTGGGCAGCAGCACGCAGAAAAGGCGGCAACACACTGCACCTTGCGGCACCCGAGTGAGCATCTCCAGATGAACATGAACACCTCGCTGCGCTTGTTCTGGAAACAGTATTTAAGTATTTAGTGCTCTTGACGCGACTGCGCACCACTACGTTGGGGGCTGATGGAAAGAAATGCAGCAGATTCATTTCTTATTCATCCATTCATATATAATGCATCTCTTTGTAGGTTTCAAAAGGAAACATACATATGTATTTTCTAAAAGGCGATAAAAATCAGTTACTGTGTTTGTCCAAAGAGGAACAAGTCTCCGAACTTTCGAAGTCCAGTTTGAGCGAACCCTCACCGCTCAGTGTGCAGACATCGCCCGGCCCAGCTCAGTAAGAGGGGCTGAGCGCAGGGACACACCCACACACCCACACACACACACACCCACACACACCCACACCCACACCCCCCCCACACACACACACATAGGCTGAGCCGGCGTCAGAACCTGCGCTCGCACGCGAGCTGCGGCTCCCATGGCAATTTTAATTGCTTAATATCAGGGCTTTAGATCATTTGGATACCAAGAGATCAGGCTTATGAATTAAAGAACATTGTTGGTGTATTACCGCACATGTAAATAGATATTTTGCATAATGAGCTGATTTTTCAAATCCAGTGTCCATAATATTAAACATTTTAATACACACGGTTCGAGGTTCTCTCTCCACAGAATTTCAAGCTCTCGCCTATTTAGAATTGGTTGTAACGGGGGGAAAAAGGGCAAACGATGTTATTAAAACTCAAGAGCTAACAGAATTTAAAATACAATTAGAAGTTGAAAGCTTTCTAGTGTGTAATGTTATGGTCCTGTCAAAGCACAGGGAGTATAAATTAAAATGGAAAATTAGAGAATAATTTTCCTGCGTCTGAGAGTGGTTCCCCCTCCCCCCTTTCATTTTCATTCATGAATTAAGAAAAAGATGACTGAGCCTCAGCCGTGTGCCAGACACTGCTGCACGGACCGAGGCAGTGTCAGGAACAGGCGGAGTCCCTGGCCGCGTGGAGTTTACGTTTCCATAGGGCGGACGGACAGGAAATGTGCTCAGCAATTATTTTAAGTGTTGAAGATAACTGGAAGTTATCTTTTTTTTTTTTTTGAGAGGGTCTCGCTTTGTAGTTCAAGCTGACTCTGAGCTCACTGTGTAGCCCAGGCAAACCTGGAACTCAGCAATCCTCCTGCCTCTGCCTCCCGAGTGCTGGGATGACAGGCGTGAGCCACCACGCCCGGCACTGTGGTATGTGGTATTGATGGCTGGTGGGTGTGAGTCTCCACGCCCAGCATTGTATGTGGTTACCGGGGATCGAACTCAGGACCTTGCGCTTGCGAGGCAGGCGCTGGAACCACTGAGCTAACCCTCCGGCCCTGGAAGTTATCTTTTAAGTGGAAGATAATATGCATCAAGACCTAGGAAAAACCGATCCGGGAGAGGGGCACTGACAGCAGGAGGGCAGCTGTGCGCTCTGTGGCCAGTGTGGGTCTCACGGTGGAAACGCCAGACATCGGAGCAGAGCCGTAATCAGAGACACAGGAGCGCTCGCGCCGCTCTGCAGGGGCTGGAGGAGAGAAGTCGGCGCTGGCAAGGCACGGAGGAGAGCGCAGTCCTGCGTGTCTGCACACGATCCGGAGGAAAAGGGCGGGGAGGGGCTAACGGGCGATTATAGCCCGATGCCCCTGGGTCTGCCTGTGGACTAGGCTTCCACCCTTAACTCTCTAAGAAAGCATTCCTCGCTTTTCATCCTCTGGCTTCTTTGCTCCGCTCTCATTCCTCACGCGCCGACCTGGTCAGACCATCCTTGTCCCTCTCTGGCATCGCCTTCCACACGGTCACGGACTCCGCTCGGGGCGTCCCCACGCGGCCCCGGGCCAGCGCCCTGCACCAGGCACAGCCTTGCTTTACCCCAGTGTCGCGGTGACTGCCCGAGAAAGGCGTCATTAGGACTCCTACTTTTCAATCAGAAAAGAGGCGAAGGCTAAGTACTTCTGTTTATGTTGCACGATAAATATGCCTGAGGAGTGAAATTGGAAATCCAGCTGGGTGGACTTCAAAGGGAAGATTCCTGTCCACCGAGTTACACTGGCTCCTCGTTTTTCTGTCCTCAACTTGAGAGTCATTTCAGATGCTGAATTTAACCAATGATTATGTTTATTTTTTTCACTCTGAGAGCTGACCCTGGAAATCATTTACCACCCAACCCTGAGAATTTGCGTCTCTTTCACAGCATCTTTGCAAAGAGTTCACCTTTGCTGAGTGTAAAAACTCCAGCAACAATGTGTCAGCAAAAGGATTTTTTTTTTTTTTTTTGAGACAGGGTCTCGCTTTGCAGTTCAGGCTGGCCCTGAGCTCACTACATAGCCCAGGCAAGACTTGAACTCAGCAATCCTCCTGCCTCTGCCTCCCGAGGGCTGGGATGACAGACGTGAGCCACCACGCCCGGCAAAAGGATTGTTTTTAGTGGCTCTGCTTTACAACACATCCCCAGAATATCCCATTGTTTTCCCCCCTGTGAAACCGGAAAGCAATGATTCTGATTTTTCACATAACAATATTGAAAGGTTGTTGTCATTCAGTTTCTTCTGTCTTCTAACAGTGCTTTATCTTATTTTTAAGGTGTTAATTTAAACTGTAACATCTTTAAAAGGTAGTAACACACCTGGAGGTCTATTTCTCTTTAAACGCCAGCTCTGTGCATCTGAGATTCTCTTCTCCCCAGTTCTCCATTTGAACCCTGCGCCTCCAATGAAATTAATCCTTCAAACATACTTCAATAGTAACACACTGTGTTTTAGAGATTAAACTGTAGCGAAGGCAGATATAAGTCATGAGTAAACATCCTCCCCCTTATTCTACATGAACACAAATACAAACCGTAAATTGGGGTCCAAAAAAATGATTTCTGGGTTTTAAGCATGACACAGAAAAAGAATGACTTGTTCTTACATCTTTAAAATAGTATGCTATAATTATCTCAATTTTCTAGAGCCAGAAATGTGGATTCAATTCTATTCTGGGTCCTGAGATATTTCTGTCCCCCACCCTCACTCCGTTGCATTCTCATATGTAAACACAACAGTGTGGCAGCGTCATTTCTATACTTAAAGGGTTAGTTGTCCTCCCAAACAGGTGACACGGAGAATAACAACACCTCCAGGGACCCTGGCACGCTGGGAATTTCCCGAAGTGTCATTTCCGTCCCAGAATTAACCCACAGGAAGTCAGTTTCAGGGCCTCACTGTTGCCGGGGAAGTAGCGGGCATGCTCTGTCTCGCAGCTCGTCCAGCAAGGCACGCGCTTCGTGCATCTGAGACCCACTTTCTCCTGTTTCCTGTGCAACTTCCCTCTCCGGTGCCTGAGATTCGTCCTCTACCCTTTACCGCACCTTGAACCCTGCCTCCAGGTACATCAATCAACCAATCAACCAATCAATCAATCAAACAGATAAACATATTTTCTAGTAATAACAACACAGCAGTGTTTACTGCTCTTTAGATGATTTTATCAGGTCAACCAGGGGCAAGGCTACCAATCTGGATCTAGAGAAAGTGCATTTTCCCAAATGCTGATGTGAGAGGAATAGGACACATCGTGTGGCGAGAGAGGACGGGGAGGTTAGATCCTAAACCAACAGGATGTCACTGAACAGCCAGGGCTGGTGGTGTATAAAATCAGTGAGCCCCAAAAAAACATCAAGTTCCACAGCTTTACCTCAGAGTTAAGAAAAAGAGTCACAAGACTGAATTAAATAGTCCCAACTCCCAACTGATAGTAAAATCTGGCCAGGAGAGAACTGCCTGTTTCTGGACTCCTTGGTTAGTCAGGGTTATATTATGTAAGATGAAAATATGAAAAGCATTCTAATAACTGACATATGACATTATTCACTGAGTGTTAAATATTACCCTTGAAAGGGTATATTCCTCAGTTAACCAGCAAAAGAGCTCAATGCAGTGGGATGCTCTTTCTGTTATGCTTTTTGGGAGATGAAAAGCAGATGCAATGATTTTAAGTGATTTAGATCACACAGCTGCTTCATAAAATGGCAAGAGTTGAGCCAAAAGTCCTAACTACTCTACTTAAATACAAAACTGTACTGAGGTTAACACTACCAAATTAGTTGGTAATGGCAGGAGGAAACAGTTGGCTCATCAGTGGCTAATTCTGCCCGTCTGTGAAAGGTACTGAGAAGTTAAAAAAAATCCATACAGACTAACTGAACCCACAGATTTACAAATGAGTTTTTGAATATTTTAAAATATTTGTCCTTAATTTTACACTGTAGTAGGAGAAGGAAAGCCAGCTTTGAGCAAAAGCACTCACTCGATTTTGGTTTAGGACACTCGTAAGTTCTCTGTCTAATGTAGATCATGATTCTCTTTAAGTTGTCAGCTAGTTATGTTGGCACATGACTGTAATTCCAGCACTTGGAAGGCTGAGCAGGAGGATTGCTGTGAGTTTAAGACCAGTCTGGGCTACACAGTGAGTTCAAAGCCCACCTGAACTACATAGTGAGACCCTATCTCAAAACTAAAAATAAATTATTGCACATGGTAAAATACTGCATAGTTTCTATTATATAAGAAACTACAGAAATTGAAGATAAGACTAAAGGAGAGATAGTAGGAAACGAACTTTATGAAGATGGAGAAGGAGGCCCAGGAGAGGAGAGCTTAGGAGGGAAGCAAAGGGATTAAAACTCATCAGGTTGTTAGGTGCATAACTCAGAGCTCAAGACAAATGTAATTGTTATGTACTGCCATCATATACTAATATAATATTTTTTAAAAATTATTGTAACAAAATACTATGAAAAATTTCCTCCATGTCACTATGTATTCAAATTATAATGGGTGTTCCTATTATGTCCCTGTACAGGTGTGCCATAAAATATATCACAAAGCTCTTTAAAAACAAGTGATAAATCTAACTGATGTAACAAAGAAATAGCTGCCTTTCACACATACCTTTTACCATATTCTCATCTCTTCTACTACTTGAGAAATACTATTTTTTCAGAGAATGATTAGAAGAAAATAAAAGGAAAATCTGGAAAAGAATGCAAAAACCTGGGTAAGAAGAGCATCAGCTCAAATGTCAGAGGAAGGAGGGCTCATTCCTATAAATGTAATGAATATTATAGTGGACTCTGAATTAAGCCACAAGTAAGTTTTACTTGGTCAGTTGCTTATTTTTTTCTGAAAAGGCCTATCTGAGCAAAAGCTGCATGCTGTAATAAGCTGCCCAAGACCCTTTAGGAAAGATAAAAAGACCAGCAGTCAGATGCCACAATTTATGGATCCTGACAAGAACCATTAATCGTCCCTGTGTTGCTACCATTTGAACTCATACAGTCGATTTAGTGTGAGTTCTTGCAAGATCTGGGGGGATCATTAAAGGAAGCTCGAGGCTAAGCACAGATAATAGGAGCATTTTAATATTCTTGATGCTGTAGAGAAGAACAGCATGTCATACATCAACCTTGCACACGACTCTGAAGCTCGCTACGTGGAGGTGGGGGCGAAGCCCTGGCACCCAACTGCTTCCAAAAGAGAAAAGAAATATTTAAGATCCTGCTCTCCGGAAGTCCCGAGGCACACAAGAACCCAAAGAAATCTCAAAAGAGACACGTTATTTTTTGCTCTTCTTGGTATTCTTCTCTTTGATGTCTTGCATCAGCTTACCGAGAGAATGAATTGCTAAAGTTTATTTTACAAAATAAAAGGAAATTTAAAAATAGAGACAAAAACATCTCCCTTGTTTATGGAGAATACCTACTATTGACCCTATGACAGTGAGTGCAAAGAGAACATGTTAAAAATATTTAAAGACTCAACTGAAGCGTGAGCTACATTTCTGATCCTCTTTAAATGGTAGTTCCTGAAGAATTGCATTTCTTTACTGCTTCTCAAAATACACATCATTTTCAGGGTCAGGGTGAAGCACCTCAGAAAGTTTGATGTTGCTCTGTTTATGAAAATGAAAAGAACTGCACGTTAGGAAAGTTCTAAAACTCTTATGTGGAGGTGACCTTGAGCGGAACTCCGATGGGCACCCCTGCGCCTGCCACTCCTGCCTGCCCAGGCAGCTCGCTCAGTCAGAAGCCACCATGCCAAGGTCACATGCTAACCTTCCTCACTGGATGGCTGTGCTAGCATCCTCTGCCAGTGACTCTGGTTCTCCACGTATCTTTAAAATTTTCAGCTCTGACAACTGACTGAGACACAATATGAAACACTATGCAACTACCTAGTCTTCATTGCTTATTAACAATACAAAAATATATTTCTTGTTAAAACAAACAAAAGACACTATGGTCTTGGCCTTATCAAACAAAGTTAAACATCAGCCTTCTCACTTGATTTTGCTAACTCTGACCTATATGAGGCTCAGTTTCTTCATCCAGAAAGTGGGAAAATAATTCCAACCTCACAGGATGGTTATGAAAAATAACATATACAGTAGCAGCTAGTACAGGTCTGGACCTTACAGATACTTAACGATTATCAACTGAGCCTTCAGGCCACCTGACGACAGGTTCAACTGGCTGCTTCCTTAACCAACATTCACCTCCTGGTGCCTGTCGTAGACCCACAGATCCCCTAACAAAGGCTACTTCAGGTTATTTCCTTTTCCACCTTCCTTGAGAACCAAGAGACCAATACTCCGAAGTACTTTTTGGAGGAAATTTGCTGAGGTATATCTGGGATTTTTCATTTTAATAAAAAATAAAAGAGATGAGAAAAAAATTCTGTGGGTCTGGCTATGTGAACATGTGACCACAGGAGGTATGATGATTATGGTCAGTTACGACAGGGGGGAAGAGGCTCAGAGAAGGAGAAGCAAGCCAAATGCTCATACGTCGTGATCCACTAACTCAAAGCTAGAAAAATCATTTCTAGAAGAGTTTGTTGTGATCAGAATGAGCTTAATTCTCTGTTCAGCCAATTATGGATGGGAGTTACGTTTCTTGCTGACACAAGGCATAAAAATGATGAAACTGAACAGCCCTCCATAAAATATAATTGTAATCAAGTCACACTTCTTGATCTGCTGAATTTATCAATGTTGTCCACAAACACTTAGGAAATGTCTAATCTTCGCAGGGCAATGCAGCAGATACTACATGAGCGAGCAGATGTATGCTTTGTGCAATCTGGTTAATGAGACAAAGCTTGTGGATAGAAAAGCTAAACAAGAATGTGATGTAGCATATTTTCATTCCAAATAGTCAGTGAGATGAGGATTTCGAGAACTCAAAAATTACCAGTAATCCAGATGAAAGGCACACGGGAAAGAAGGCTTCGACAGGAAAAGGTCAGCTGCCAGGACCAAGAGCGCATGTAGCAGAATAATGACAAGAGTAAGAGCAGGCTGTGGGTGGCAGGTGCCAAGTGAATCAACGGGCACAGGGAAGAGAGTCTGGAGTAAAAACGTGAACGCTCTTTTATGCTAAGAAAGAATGAAGACGTTCTCCTGCCCTCAGGATGATGTGGGCACTAACCAACACATCGCTACTTGGTGCACGGGTGGCGACCCCTGTGGGGGGGATACAAGCTATTACTGAAAGCCGTGGGACGATCTATTTCGGGGTGCATGTGCTTGTGATCAGCCTTTCCACACCAAATATATCTTCGTGTGCAGTTCAGTTTCATGTGCACAGAAGGGAAATAAAGACAACGCGGCGCTATGACCTACAGAAACAAGTGCTTATCTATAGTTTAATGTTTTATTCTATTTTGAGTTGATGTGTAATTTACATATCACAGAGCGTCTCAGTTTATTAAACAAACTTATCTTTACTCAGACAAATTGTGAAGTCTGCCTTTTCCTTTCTATTCCTAGCAGCAGGTCTATCCATTCCTCTTCGTACAGAGTATCATTATCTCCCTAATGTTCTCATTGGAGTTAACTGTGTGTCCTCAGTCTTCTTGGTTTCCTTATGTTGACTGTCCCAGAAAGAATACTGTATCTTTAAGAAGAGAAAAAAGAATGTGTAAATATTGTATCTTTTCTCCGGTACGAGAAACTGAAGTTGTAAATGAGTTCTAAAATGCATGATCGATATTGTAAAATAGTAAATATTCAAAGGGAGATGGGGTGTAGGGGTAAATAATGAGGGGAGAGAAAAAAAATTGATGGCAATAAAAGGAAATAAAGCTTGTGTATATAGGGGTGGGGGTGGTAGGGTGGGTAGGGGAAGGAAAAATGAGAAGTTATGTCATATACTGGTACAAACTTTCAATGTGAACTGTAATTGTGATGTGTATATACAATGTAGCAATAAATTAAATTTTTTAAAAAGATAAAGATTAGAATTTATAAATATTACATTAAAAATCTGTACTTGGTAAGTAAACCTGACATCAGGAAAATTAAATAGCCAAGCAGACATAGACAACTTGAAATTTTTTCACAGGCCATCTGGATATAAAACAAGGCCTAGCAGCAACAACCTTATATAATCACAGTATGTTGTTTGATGTTAATTTAGAATCAGTCTCAAAAAGACCAAAATCTTGAGGGATGGGAATTTAGCTCAAGTGCTGCTGCACCTACCTTGGAAGCCCAAGGACCCGAGTTCAATCCCCGGTAACAACAACAACAACAAAAATCTCAGCAAGGCCGCTCACTCCACTGAAATATTCCTATACACTAGGTAGACAGAGAACCAAAAGGCAAAAATGTGCATATCTTATTTCTGAACCTCAACTATTGACAAAGGTGAGCATGTGCGATAGCCAAGCTATCTGGCGACCGGCTAACACGCTCACGTGGGCCCCAGGACTCACGCAGACAGGGGGCGGGGTCAGTCACGCAGCCTCACTGCGGGGGAGCCGAGGGCACCGGTACTGCACATGCGCAGCTGCCCGCTCAACAGGTGTCTGCAGAGGACGTGGCTGTCGGGACACAGAAGAAACTGCCGACATTCAAACCATGTCTCGGAACTTCCGAGCCTAACAGTTAATTCCAAGAAGAAGAATTCTGCACCACAGCATCATGGTCACGAAACACAGACTTGAGATCTGCAGAGTACATGGTCAGAGAGGAGCCATTTCGCTTCACATAAATTATGCTACTTCATCTGACCTTTTTTTTTTTTTTTTTTTTTTTTGAGACAGGGTCTCACTTTGTAGTTCAGCCTGGCCCTGAGCTCACTATGTAGCCCGGGCAAGCCTTGAACTCAGCAATCCCCCTGCCTCTGGCTCCCGAGTGCTGGGGTGACAGGCGTGAGCCACCATGCCCGGCACTGTGCTGTGTGGTACTAAGTGCTGGGGGGCGCGAGCCACCACGGCCGGTATTGTTGTATGTGGTAACTGGGATTGAACCCAGGACCTTGCGCTTGCTAGGCAGCTGGAACCACTGAGCTAAATCTCCGCCCTAGACTCTCATTCTTTGATGAAGCTATTATGAATATCTTGGAACAGGGACATACATACATCTATGTATGTACACACACATACACACACATTTATTTCACAAGCAGACCTAGAAGTGTGTAGTCTGGAATTTCTTTTGTCAAGCCCTCCTGGGGTCAGCACCGGCCCAGAGAGGGCTTTCCTCCCACGAGCAGCGGGGCTCGTGTGGGAAGCGTTGCACGATGGCGATGGTGACAGCAATGATCACGAGGCCGCACAACGGAGAGACGCACTGCTTCACCGTGACAGGTCCCTTCGGGTTCACTCTTCAGTGCAAACAGTGAGCAGCTGGTTAACCTCTTTCATAAAATAATCGCACGTTCCTAAGAAGCTATTCAATCATTCTTTCAGCCAGAATTTTAAAGTTAATAACGGAACCAAGTAAAAATGCATGGATATATATTATCATAATACTATCGTAACTAAACTCATTGATCTTTTGGACTGGGTAAAAGAGAAAGAGAGAAGAAAAATGCCTTCGCCAACTTAGTTTCCTCAACAAATCAATACTATTCCAAACACAGAAGAAGGCCAGCTTTTCCTTCAAGGTAGCGATCGCAAGCGTGCAGCTGTGTCCGAGTCAGGATCCGATCACATGCTCTGCATGGTTCTGTCCCTCCCACATCTCCTCCGTGTGTCCACAGGGAAGAGTCACGCTGTCTTGTTCGGAAACCTTCCTATCAGCTGTGATGTCACATACTGGAGTATATGCCACAAAAAGGCAAAAAATTTTTTTTTCATGATTACTTGCCTCTGATTGTAAAAGTAGGGATTGCTTCTGTCATTATTTTCTTAACTAGGAGAAGCAAAGAGTACTATTATTTAACTAGAATTCTGACAGCTCTATAAATCCCTAAGTTTTGCAGTTGATATGTCACACCTATGTCTATTCCCTGAATATCAAAACCTGCAAGAAATAGGGTATGTGTGCTTTGCGCACATGTGTGTGCATATGTGTGTGTTTTCTTATTTATGGAACCAAATCCATGGTGACTGCATCATATTTTAGGTTTTTCTTTTGCATGTGTGACTGGTTCTCATCATTCTACTTAATCATTTCTCTTTGACTGTGACATGTCTGTGTCTTGTCAGACTTCATACCTTGGCTTTTCATGAATCATGAGTGGGTCTTAAAACACATGTTTCTACATAATAGAATCTCTGGCCCTTTGAAAAAATAATCCACCTTCTCAAATAAGAACTGAGCTCAGGTTAGTGTAACTATAAGGAACTTTAACATAGGTAATAACAGGAAATAGTGTGTGTGTGTGTAATTAGGTAAATGGGTGACATTGTGCATATAAATACACACACACATATATAAATAATTCACAGTACCTAGGGGATGAAATATGCTAGAGAGAGGTACAAGACTAAGGGTCAAAAATAGATCAGGGCTTCCCAATCTGTTCTCTTATTAGTCATGTGGGCCAGTGTGCTCATACTAAGAATGCATGGCCAACATGTCAAAAATGCCACAGGCTTAAGGAAACTCTCCTGCTCCCCAAACACGAGTGAAATCCAAAAGTTAGTAATTTCTATTTAAAATCGCATCCAGTGAAGGTCTCATGCATTCTTCATAAAATGTCCTACTCCTCTGAGGACATGTGTACGGGGCAATCTTACAGAGGGTCGGTCTGTTTCCTAAACAACTGTCACAGCCCTTTAGATTCCTCTGGTCCACTGTGGCCAGTCTGACCCCTCCCGATGAAGCTTACATCTGGTGAGTCTGTAGCATAACTAACTTACTGTCAACACCTGCAACCTTTCATATGTAGAAATAAACAAAAGGAATTAAAATTCAAAAAGTGGGTTGCAATCATTTCCGGCCGAAACCACTTCCGTTCTTTTCACCGGACCCGCAGCTCTTCCCACCAGACATGTGCGAACGCCTCTTCCTGACAGTTCCACCTTCGGTGCTGCTGAGAATCTCCCCACTAATGACCATAATGAAACATGCTTTGTGCGAGAGCCTGTTCATTTATTTTCATTCCCGTGAGCGCCTTCGGAGACCAGAGTTGCAATCACGGCTACTTACTATTTAATTCCAAGCAAAATTTATGGTCAAATTGAAAAATGGAGGCAGGCAGCCTGATGCAAGATGCTTTTGTCTGAAGGGTCCTCATGGAATCATTATACTTGCATTAATCTTTAATCTGCAATTAAACAATCAGTTCTATGTAAAAGATAGCGGCAAACAGATCTCCTCCATGTGTCGTTGACAATATATCTTAATGGGAGGCTGGGGGATGGGCGCGAATAAGGTGTAATTAGGACTAAATTCGTCACGGATCCTGGTTCAGTAGGATGTTATTTATGGAGCTAAAAGTTCCTCATGCATAACGACTTCTGTATATTCAGATATTCACCCGGTAGCCTCCTTGGCTTGTAGTGGGGGGACGGCAGATTAACAAAACACAAATGCGGGCGTGAGGCAGGGGGAAGGGAGCTTGGCCTGCGTGATAAATGTCTTGGCAGAAATCGCAGCCTGCCTCCCATGTGCAGCCCCCCAATTAAGTGGCCTGCTTTCCAGCTTCCACAGATGCTTAATTGGGGCCGGAGGCTGCCAGGCAGGCCCGGGCACCACAGTCATTAACAGGTAGTCTGAGGACATTAGGCGCTCAGGTTCGTCGATACCCTTCTACCTTCGCAACTGTCAACAAGGTGGCATCTTCCTGAGAGTGAGGCGCTGGGCGAAGAGGAGCTTTCAACAAGCCAAACAAACAAAGCACTCAAGGGCGGACCGAGGGTCCCAGGGGGCTCTTGGCAGAGGAGCTGAAACATTCTAGGACTTTCTGTTGGTGGAAAGAAACATTAGAAGAGGAACAAATGAGCGAAGCAAAAAGGCACTGGTTTCTTCAGTGGCTGATCACTGCATTTAGTTTTCTAACAGTCTGGAATAAAAATAAGACAGGAACCTCCCGATGTCATTGTGACTCTGGTTGGCAATGTGATTCTTTAGCAATGTCTTACAGTATGCAAATGAGTCAAGTTTCAAAGGACAACTATTAGAATGAAGTCAACCTAGTAGAGACAAACAAGGCACACAAATCGTGTTGGAACGACCCACCAAAAGGGTAACTCTGGTTTTCAACATGTATCTGTAAGTTATTTTCATTTCAATATCTTGCTTTTTGCTTCATGCACCGAGTTTTCCTAGTCACAATAATGTACTTATGGGGGATCCTAAAGGTTTAAGTTCAAGGTACTTTGGGGATCGCTCAAGTCTGGCAATCAACAATGGCACATGCCCCCTGGCCGGGAGAGTGTGGTCCAAGTTGGGGGCTTTAGGGTGCCGGGAGGGTCTTCAGAAGCTTGTGACACATTTTCTCAGAACTGGGATCCTCTGTGCTCAAAATACCAAGCACAACAGAACTGGAATCCTCTGTGCTCAAAATACCAAGCACAACAGAACTGGAATCCTCTGTGCTCAAAATACCAAGCAGCAAGTTCCAAAAAACCGGTTCAAAGAACACTGACTCCTGAAGACAGCAAAGGGAGAAGGTAGAGGAGGTGCTATCGGTGCTGTGTTCAAGATACATTCCCAGATTTCACATTTCTAACATACCTCGAGCACCATAAACACAGAAGAAGGTCAGGTTTTTCATGACATCAGGTATCAGACAAATCAATAAAGTGTTAATCTCCAATATGTCATCAAGCTGGTGTTTTTACAGTGGTTTAGATTCAAGAGAACATACAGTTAAACACACGGCCATTAGTAATTTCCACGTAAAAGCCACTTTCAATTCAGCGATGTCCTTAGCAGAACTTCTTAAAACACCATTTAAAGGGTAAAGAATTTGTTTCTCCACACCACTTATAGCTTAGCCATCAAGTCCTCTAGATAAACACAATTAAATACATGAAAGTAATAGACATGCATTGATCCCAACTACAAAGCTATTAGGAGAATTCTAAGGTAATATTTTGCAAAACCTCTGGTGATTCATTTTATCCTACAATTTCCCAGGTTGCAAGTTTCAGATGCTCCCGAGAAAAGAGAGCTGAAAGCATAGTCTCCTGAAGACAGAGATTCCTCACTTCTGGTTTTTGTTTCTGTCCTATATTCTTTAGAGACTCAAGACCACAGCTATTAGTATCAGCTGGATAACTGTCACTCATTCATTCATATTAACTGATCATCTAAGTTACCCGGTCCTGTGCTAAGCACTGAAGATTCACGAAGAGAATCTATAAATCATTACCATTCAGAAGGAAGATATAGAAGTACAGTATCCCGAACAACACAAGCACGCTGTTGAATAAAAGGGCATCCAATATACAATGGCAACTCCAGCTGTCTAATAGGTATTGAATATTTGCACTTGTATCTTTCAGTGTAAATACAAAATCTGCTTCCAAGTGTTTTTGGCAATATCCCATTTCAAAGAGATAAATCATAATTCTCACACTGAGAATCACTTACCTCTCCTACCTCATTATTCCCCACATCTGTTTTATTCTTCCTCTGCAAAAAGAATCTCTTTCCTTTTCTCTTTACCAGTACTACCCTAATCATCATCAGACTCAATTATTTCAGATTAAAACTACCGCCATCATCTTCCACTTGACTTTCACAGACATACTTCGTAAGAGTAAGCAATCTGGTGATGCAGCGGTCCTGCCCCAGAGCTGGCCGCCTCTCAGCCTCTCAGGCTCTGGCTAGGAGCAAAGAGTGTAAGAAACAGATCCTGGAGCGAGGCTTCCCGTGCTTGAACGTGGCTTTGCTGCCTGTGAACCCTGGAACTTGGAGCAAGTTAGCTCCAGCAGAGAAGGAGACTGACAGTACTTCCCTCGCTGGTTGGCTGTGCAGTTTCCCTGAGTTAATTTTTGTTAAGCACTAGGATCTGAGCCATTATATAGTAAGTGATTTAAAAGTGATTAACTAAAAAATAATTTAAAGATTTAGCCTTTCACGAGACACTTAAATCTCCGACTCCCGGCTTCTCGACTGTATAACCGACAATTAACTTCACTAATTTAGTAACACAGGTTCTGGCGCACGGCGGACACATGGTCCGAAAGCGCTGGGTCTTGGCTGGGGCCACAGCCCCCATGCTGGCGCTGCAGACTCCACACAGATCGCTCTCATGACCCCTCTTTTGATCTCCCCCCATGTAACTGCCACCTGGGCTGGGTGACTTCTAGTTCCCTCCGCGGGCCACGTCCACCCCCTTTTGCTCTTCTTTCAGCCCCCCTCTTCCCACAGCCTGAGTCTCTTCTATCACGCACTTCCAGACACTCCCAGTTCCTGTTCAAGGGGCTTACCCATTTTTGGTGGATTGTTTTCCTTTGTTTTCTTGCTTCGGTTTATTTTTCTGCCAAGTAGCCTGATTCTCAGAAACAATCATGAAAATTACACTACTACTGCTCTGATCACCTGAAAAGAATTTATGACATAACTTGGCCACGCAGCGGCGGGACTCTGTAAGACACTAGGAACTAGGGCCGACTCCACTGAACTCTGCCTGCAGACAGAGATGGGCCGGGGCCGCGGTGGGGGCTGGGCTGAGGGCCGGGGCTGCAGAGGGCGGAAGCACAACTCCAGATGGGGAGCAGGAGCGTCCGGTGAGTCACAGAGCAAGACTCGGCGGACAGACGTCACTGCAGCGACTCAGGAGCCTTCAAAGCGCACCCGGAAGGGGCCACACAGCCACTCTGCCCTTTCCGAGGCCTGGAGCGGCTTCTCGCCCTGGCACTCGCACGGGCGCCCAGAGGAGGCGCCCAGGGCAGCTTCTGAACAGAAGGGCATGCTGGGGGCTCCTGAGGCCCAGGGCTTCCGCTTCCGCTTCCGGGGCGGGGCTTCACGCGACCCTGCTGGCTAACTGCCCGAGGAGAGGACCAGGCCTTGCTCGCTCCGACCAGCGTCTGGCAGAACTCGTAAGCTCCTTCATAAGCAAGGGCTGCAGCATCAGGGTGGGTACAGGGACAGCTGAAGGAACTGTCAACTTGTGACCAGCTTTTGCTGAATGAAAACGTGTGGTCAACTAGATACATTTTACTCTGTTCTACCGTGCTTTACTACAAACAACCACCGTCTTTGTTTGCTACTGAGCTGATTAAAAAAAAAAACTTCTAATTAACTTTCTGAGAGTTTTCTAAAATGTTTTTCAAACCAAAAGAAATAATGGATATTATCCTTTCTTTTTCACATGTGGTATACAGTACATAGACATTCCATAATACTCAGTGGTTGTTAAGTAATGTCATGTTTATGTATGTGCATATTATTAAACCTGTTTTGTAAAAACTTACTGCCTTAAAATAGACACTCAGGGGCCGGAGGGTTAGCTCAGTGGTTCCGGCGCCTGCCTCGCAAGCGCAAGGTCCTGAGTTCGATCCCCGGTAACCACATAGAATGCTGGGCGTGGAGACACGCCCACCAACAATCAACACCGCATACCACAATGCCGGACGTGGTGGCTCACGCCTGTCATCCCAGCACTCGGGAGGCAGAGACAGGAGGATTGCTGA
>PVIC010000724.1:0-35170 GCA_004025085.1 Thryonomys swinderianus | reverse complement strand
GCATAGTGAGCTCAGGGCCAGCCTGAACTACAAAGCGAGACCCTGTCTCAAAAAGCAAAAAAAAAAAAAAAAAAAAAAAGACACTCAGGTTGCCTCTAGTAGAGAAGTGGCTTTTGCCCAGTATGACTCAAAACACAAAGGGGGCTGCTATTCAGTTTCTTCAAGTACTGCTTTACTGGACAGCAGTGGGGCGATTGTGGGCAAACTATTCAACCACCCTGTGCCTCTGTTTCCTCAGTGTGAGAGGGGGATACTCTCACTGTTGGCTCCATATATGTTGAGAAGTCAACTGTGCTCAAACACATGAAAGTCCTAGAGAGAGACCTGTACATAGTGAAAACGAACAAACACTGCCTACATAACACATGATCATAATAAAAGGAGTTGTGACCATCCTGCAATATTTCCTGCCTTTATTGTTCTTTCCTCACTAGACAAAATACCCAACATCCAGAACTTTTAAAAAAGGAGAGACTGATTTTGGCTATTTTCAAAAGATGCAGTCCTTAGTCTCCGGCTCCAAGGCAGGAATAACATGGTGAAAGGGTCTGGTGGAAGGAAGATGCTCGCTTCGTGGGCCAGAAAGCACAGAGAGAAGAGGGGTGCCCTGGAGGGAGACGCACAGGTCTCCGGGTCTCTAACGATCACCTGTGCTAACCAAATCCATTCTCCTAGGAGCACATTCTGCTCTGAACCCCTGCGCGATGAGTCCACCTATCCGCGTAGCTCCTTCGAGAGCCAATCGCATCCCAGAGGCGTGGCTTTGAACACTGGCACCTTTTGGGTAACATGCTAGAGCTGAACAATAACAGTTCCTTTTGAAAACATGAAAAGAAATAATAATGTCCTTTGGGATGAAAATGTTTTGCAACAAAAATATGTATTTATGAAAATATTATCTATTCTGTTTTGCCACAGTTGATCAATAAACAGTAGTATATGACATGAAATATTTCAAATGGAATTGGGTCTTTTTAACGACACAGACTGCTGAGACTATTTGTATACTTTTATTATTGGAACTCACTGATATTATGTCATGTATCAATTACATTATTTTTAGATACAATTCGTTATGCTCAAAATATTTTTTTGGCATGAAACCGGGGGGACTGAACCTGGGTTACAGTGCTGCTTCCCCTCCCCTTTCAGAAACATCTGGCACGGTGCCTCAGTAAGTCCGATAGCTCGGGCTGAGCTCAGACTTTCGGTCCTCCTGCCTCTGCCTCCCAGAGTGCTGGGCTTATAAGCTGCATTACTCATCAAGTCTGACTTTCAAAGGAATCGTATAATTACAATGTTCTTCGAAAAAAGCAAGTTGGCTTCTTCTTTTACTAAGGTGGCATATTCTATTTTAAGTGGAGCAATAGTCTAGGAGTATTCTGTCAATGATTTATGGTCATAATCACTACTCAGGACAAACGTAACAATACTTGTCATTATCCCACAGTCCATCAAAAGTGCTAAGGTGATATCAATGCGTATTCACGAGTGCATGCCACTATCTGAGGTTCTGAATAAAAACCATCACAATCAACATCATCGAGCAGTTCATTCAAATTCATCAGTGTCTATTAAATACCCACTATCTACAAAGCAACAGTTCAAAGAAACAAACCAATAGAATCCTCCTTTTTGCCAAAGTCAAAAAATGAACCCTTCAATGAGCTAAATTTAGCCACTTTAATACATTTCAGATGTGGTGAAAAATAAAATGATTTACAGACCAGCCTGAGGAGCTGCTTCTCTGAGTCTCTGGTGTGCAGGACAGGAGGGCTCAAAGACATGACACAACAGAACACAAAGACGCTGAACTGGACCAACTGGTACACAGGGTGAAGAAAAAGCAAAACTCTGAACGTTAGAGAGAAAAAGTTCAGATACTATGCAGAGTGTAGTTAGTGGACGGACTATAATACAAGCCGCTTCTTAAATTAGCTTGATGTTTCTTTTCACGTATGGCCAAGTTTTCTCAGGAAAACAATTACATCCATATAGATGATTTGCATAGAGTGAGGTACTAGCAACAAAGCAAGTTAACATTCTTTGATTTTGCACATTTTGTTCCTATAAAGTTACCTAATTCTTTCCCTAATTATAATGTGCCTTTTCAACTCTTTTTAGCACACCTTTCTTCAGAGACATTCATCTTTAGATAGCCACTCAGCAAATGATTTTACTAAAGTGTTTATGAGAGAAGTTACTTTTCTAAATGGTTTCCCCAATTCTAAAGAGAAAGCGTTTCTTTGCTTACTCCTATTGAAAATTCAGGAAAGCTAGTCCCAAATTGTGGTTAAAGAAACAATGGCCCCTAGGTATAGAATCAGGTGATTGGAACAACAATAAAAAAACTGGAAGAGCTGGGGGTTTAGCTCAAGTGGTACCACGCCAACCTTGTACGCACAAGGGCCTAAGTTTGATCCCTGGTACCACAAACACACACACACACACACACAAACACACACACACACACACAAACAACTGGAAGCAAAAACAAGAAAAGAGAACAAAAAGTAGCTTTAGTGTATTGCTGGGGACAGAAATGGTTCTAATCATTTCTAACTAGCTAGGGCAGATGAGAGCAAAAAATTGGGGTGGACGTTCAGTTTTTATGCTCTATATTTTTCCTAATATGTGTACAGTACATTTGTGAAAGAATGAAAGATGTAAAAAGCAAAATAAAACAGCCAAAACCAGTTTCAACAAGGCAAAAGAAAGAAGCAGGCAGAGAATTTATTTGGCAAAGTGTTGCTGTTGTTTCAAACAGCTTTTGCAAGAGGGAAGGGGACCAACGGCCACAGGGAGGAGAGAAGGAGAAGTGAGAGGACTTAAGATGTGTTATGTACCTGTATCAACTCTGCACGATGGATGCCATCATTACGTACTGCACACAGGTACTAAGAAAAAGAAATTTAAAGTTTTACTTGTGGAGGATGAACGGGAAGCAGTGCATGAAGTACACTTTACCAAATGAAGTCGACATATTGGCCTCCCTAGTCACTTCCTTTTTGGTTTAATTCCACTCAAGATCTGTGTTGATTCAGTTAGGACACCTTCAACTCGATGAGCAGCAGGTGGTATACAGAGAGGAAAATGCTGTTATGATTTAGATCCCCCAAGTCTCATGTATCTGGAATGTGGTTGGATAACGAGGGTCCTGCTATACTCACCAGGCGGTTTTTCTGCTGATACATTCAGTAGTGTCCACGCTGTTAGAAGTGGCCCTGCTTGAGGGGAGGCACTGGGGTCACGATCTGAAAGGCTATATTCTTCCCCGCTGCATCTCCATTCTCTCTCCTTTCTGGCTGCCACGTGCAGGGCAGCTTCTCCTGTCATGCTCTTTTGCCCGTTGTCTCTGTCATAGACCATGGACTAAACTCCCTGGAACCGTGAGCCCAAATATGCCTCTCCTTTCTATTGTGGCTATCTGGTATTGTGTCCTAGTGACAGAAAGTGGCTAAGACAAATGCCTGCAGTCTTTTAAAGGCAATGCATTCCCTCATCTATGGATGAGAGTATTTTCCTTTCTAATGCCCCTGTGAGTTGACATAAAACTACTCTTTAGAATCTTATCAATGCAAAGGGTAGAGAATTTATCTGGGACGTTTCTCTCTCTCTTCCCTGATTCATGTTTGCTTTCCACATTCCTGAGGCTCACCTGCATGCTTTCGCTTTCCCCTTCCTTCTCTGTGGTTGTATGGCATTTTGCCCACACTGAAATGACAATACCTCTCAAACTGGGTTCTAAATATTTACATCCTCTTTCTGCCTGCATGGAAGGAAGACTCTGACTACAGGGTTCATTTGGGTTATCTCTATTCTTTACCAACAAAATGAATTTTAGCAGGTATTCAACATGTGCTTTTTGGACAAATATAAGCCTATCAAAGATTTCAGCATGATTACACTACTAAATAAAAGAGAAACAAACCTTTCTGTCACAAGAGCAACTAGTTTATGAGCACAAAAAGGAACGTGTCATGATTTGTGGAATAAGGGATTTCTTGCTCTATGAGCTTTTCCTTGGCCGGAGAGCACTGAGTCTCTTGGGACTTTCTGCCTTACGAGTCGGGAGTCGCGTGTTTTCACCCGGCAGCCGCTCAGACCCGGGTGGGACGCTACAGGCCACAGCCGGCTCTGGGTCACAGGTTTGCATTTCTGGTTTGCTGATGAGCAAGAAGCGGGAAAATTCCAACCGCAACTCAGGAGTGTTCTTGGCAGGAGGGCTCCCCCACATCACGCGACACACGCGTTCATTCAGCTGTCTTGTCTGAGGGGAAGAGAAGCCACGAAGTCCCGCGTGCTCGACCTTCCACACGCAGGACCTCCTTTGGACTGAGAGGAAATGGAACCAAGCGGGATGAAAACCCATGTTTGCAGCACTGAGGCGGACCGTTCAACTGTGACTTACACCTTAGCATCGTTGCATAACGCACAGAGGCGCACTCACTTCAACCACACACTGTTATAAATATTTTTCCTCAACACCAAAAACAAAACAAAACAAAACAAAAAAACCATTTTTTTTTTTTTGAGGCTGGTGCCATCAAAAAATTTGCTTCCAGCTCCATGTTTTCCGCATCATCTCGCTGCAACGCGCGGGAACTTCTCGCTCGCCCAGCCCTCGCCCGGTCCGCCCGCAGCCTGAGTCCCCGGAAGACGCGCACATCTGCGGTGAGGTGTGCGGGCTCCGGTCAGGAGCGAGCTCTTCTGCCTGCAATGCAAATGACTGCATTCATCACAGGAGCTTTGTTAGCTATTCATTGTGCTCCTTATCATCCCTCGCCCGACGCCGGGGCTTCCGCAGCCAGCGCAGAGGCGCACCCGGAGCTGCGGCGGCCCCTGTCAGAGGGACCCTTATCAGGCCGGGCCTGGCGCCGGGGGCACCTGCCAGGGCACCCGCTCTCCTCCCCTTCCCCGCGCACAGTGGGGTTCTTTGTCCTCATTCTATGATGTGCTTTTCCCGGCACGGTTCATGGTACGATACCCACAAACACATCTGAAAAAAAACCCCAAAACACTAAACCACTAGAAATAGAAAGGATTTGTGAAACCTCTAGGGTCTTTTTTTTCCCCACCCGTGCTTTCAGATGAAATGGATTATTGGTCCAGCCTCCCTACATGGAAAGCTGAGTTGTTTCCTTTTACTTATTTATTTTTAACACGAACATAATTATTCAGAGATGCCATAAAACTCACAGGAGCAAGCCTCGCTGGAGTGGAGGGAGAGACGCAGAACCCCAGAAGGATATCGACAAGCTGAGGAAGGGCCTTCGAGGGCCCCCAGCAGAGGTGGGCGCGGGGGGCTCCTTTTCATCACATCCGCCAGAGCTTCACTGAGCTCAGCACACCCTTCTCCGGCCTCGGGGGGAAGGCTTTCTTTTTGGACAGGCACTAGAGATTAATCCATCTGTAATTTCTCCTGCTTTTCTAACTGCCCGGGGATTTGTGTGGGAGATAATGGCAGTATTAATGCCTAACCTGGGTGTAGAAATGGCCGTAATATAACAGGGATCACGGGGAGGACGACAATAATTGGCCCTGAGTGATAGCCCTTAACGCGAATGGCAATGGAGAGGGGCCCACGTCCAGCCGTCTTTAATGAAGTTTGGGGCTTTTCTGATGAGATTCTCTACACAATAGGCAGAGAATCCGGGCAGCCTCCTGAGTTTTAACCTCTAGCCTGGATTTAATGCGGCCTTATTAAAGATCCTGGCTAAGTTCATTCTGGCATGAAATGTAATAAAACAAGGCACAAAATGTGCTGTAATTAAAGCAATTTGGATAGTATCAGATGCTTCATAATTAAGGATTTTATCAGACAGTTGTGCTGGACAATGAAGAAAACAATACACTAAACTGATAATGGCACGGAAGCCAAGACTATTTTGAAACTTACACACAATCATGCACCTGTTTTGCAGGAATACTGGAGCGTTATAACTGGAGCTCTACACTTATCGCTAGGTGAGAATCCATAAATAAACGGTAGGAAATTAAGACCGCCTTACGTACAAGTTGTGCCTCGTCTTCATTTCCACTGCTACAATGAACCGGAGGGAGAGAGTGAGGCCAATTACTTCTCACACCGACATAACACAAAACCGTGGCCAAGGGGACAGCAGGGAAGAATAGGCGCCGAGTGAAAGACGGACAATGGCCCGAACCTCCAAAGAGGCGGCAGACAGTGTTGTTATTAATCTAAGTACATGAGGGCGCCTGCTGTTTTTCTAACACCCAAGCTTTTCCGAGGTTTTTTGTCAGCACAAGACCAGTTCATAGCTTTCCCTTGGGCCTTCCTCCCCACGCCACGCAGGACAAACTGTAGGTAGGAGACAGTCACAGGTCACTCCCATTTCCTTAAAGAGAAGGATGCACAGTTCCAGGGCACGGCAGGTGGCTATTCGTGTTCACTCACTATACAAGAAGTAGAAGAGACAGTGTCACAATCACTCACTCATTCAAAGCGAAATTCAACCCAAATGTCTCTAAATATGCTCCAGGTATCGGGTATCTTTATTGTCATGTCACATCTTGACTCATTCTTGGTGATCATTGAATTTCCCCGATGAATGAATTAAAGAGAAAATATTTTAGTTAGTTCTTGGCTGTTTTTACTTTTAAATTCTCACATGCAAATTATACCGCAAAATATGTCTTTAATTTGGAAGAAGAAAAGTAACTATATATACCAGAAGAGCATAATGAGCAAAACATGTCAACTTGTTTCAGAACGCACATTGAGTTTGGAATTTCCTAAATATTTGATTCCGCGTCTAGACCGGGGCTTCCCTGGACACGGCCCAGGGACGTGGTGACTCTGCAGGACAGCACTAGAGCCGAAACGGTGAGCCGGAAACGGAACTACAGTTCACTGGAAGTTGAGCTCTTCTGTGGACACAATTAACCGACGCGTATAATGAATCCATCTTTTTTTTCTTTTCTTTTTCCTCCAAGGTGGTAGGCAGGACACTCAGAACTTCTCTTGACAGTCGGCTGGGTTTCTGCGAACAGCCAGGTGTGTCTTCTCTTGAGGGCACCTTTCTGATGTTCTTCCCAGACCACGCTAGCAGTAACTGCTCACGTTTTCTGGTCGAACACGGCTGGCATGACAGAGGGTGAAGGACAAAGGCGCCGCTTCTGCAAGTCATTGAATCTATTCTCATGCAATCTTGGGGACTCAAAGCCAACCCTTACCATGGATCCAGCATGGAAGCCACGGGAGGCCGGCGTCTGCTCCGCGGCCCAGACCTGCACGATGTTCTGATTGTCCGGCTCCCAGGATGTGCCGTGTGCTGGGCCAGAGGGGAGCTTCCTGTGCGATGGAAATCAATAACCCACATCCCACTGAAGCAAGACCGTCAGGAAAAGGAAAGTATCTGCTGTCTTATTGGAAATGGTATCTAAGTCCATGTAGGGCTTTTTGATTATTACAGAGACAGGAAAGAAAATGTACTTTGCACCAAATGCCATGTGCACATTCTATACTTTCTGTTTAGATTTAAATACACCACAGTGCACCCTTCTCTATGACGTCTCTGAATATATCTTTCAGTAATGCTCGCCAGAGATTACTTGTTTGATTGCTTCTTTATGTTTGTTTCTTTATGCCCTGTGAGGTTCTGAGTTCTCATTTGCAGGATGTACTCCTAAGTGAAATAAATAGGTCACAGATCTGTAAATATCATATCTTTTCCCTGACATGAGAAATTAAGATGTAAATGAGCTCTAGAATATACGGTAGATATTGTGAAATAGAAAATATTCAAAGGGAAATGGGGTGGAGGGTGAGCAACAGGGGGAGAAAACTACATGGTAACAGAAAAGGGAAACAAGGCTTATGTCTACGGGGCGGGGGTGGTAGCGTGGGCGGGGCAATGGGAAAAATGAGAATTAAATGGCATCCTATGCTGCTACAAATTCTCAATATTGTCTGTGATCACGATGTGTACATATAATGTACTACTAAAGATTCAAATTTTAAGAAGACTAAGTGGCTTACAGCCACAACGAGAAGGCACTGCAATTAATGCTGTGAGAGGAAAAAAAGAGGCTCAGGCAGGACTCCTGCTTGCAAGGATAGTACAACCTAAGCATGAGCCCGCACAACCTGGAAAACTGCGAAGAGGCTCCACTGCAAGGCAGAGGAGGCTGGGCCAGAGCGGGGCGAGCGCGGGGCAGCAGCCGGAGTGACGTCCCCACTTCCGGAGCGAGGAGGCCCCCGGAAGGCGGCAGTGTGCTTCCGGCCGCCAACACACACCGCGCCAAGTTCACAATGAGCCCGGACGCCAGCCAGTGCTCCAGTTTGGCATGTGTAGATCTGGCGGAATCTGAAAACATCGCTTAAAGGAAAGATAAATTTGATTATACTACAGGGATCTTAAAACACTTGCCGGGGGCAGGTGATTTTGTGGTTTCACAGGTGACTGAGAGGTCTTGAAGATTTCTGAGCTATATATATTTCTTTAAAGAACATACACCGTACGTGGCAGTGGGGGTGCAAACCCACACAGGTGGCAGCGGCTACTGCCAGAAGCGACCTTGGAGTCAGGTGTTCTATACCTACATCACGGACAGTGGGATGGGCCCGGCCCATTGGCAGACAGGTCTCAAATGCTTCCCCTCTAGCCAACTGCTCTTCTTCATGCTAAGATTATTACCGAGTTTCTATAATTCTTGTGTTTTCTCGTATGACAATTTTCTGATGAAAAAATCTGGAAGAATTACTGCTACAAAGTTGCACTCATCAATTTTCTGTGATGTGTTTTTTTTATAGCTAAGAGACATTCATCCCTAAAATTCTTTTTTTTTTTTTTTAACATCATTTGTCAAAGCCTGACATTAATCAATATCCTGCTTTTCTCTTCCAGGTTGGCGAGACAAAATATTGGAATCCAGCTCGGTCACTCCCTAGGTCAGCGCACACATATCCTTGAAGACAGTCTAGCAACTTTCTGGAAAGAAGGACTACGTGGCCCTGACTTTTTACCTGGATAGCTTCATTTGTTTTAGTCTGTTAGAGAGATTAGCAGCATCTTGTGACTAATGATCAATGACTTCTAAGCCATGTCAATACCTTTTTAGAGTTAAAGCATAATGAAAACTTAATGAAGGCTTCCTGGTACATTAACTTTCTATGAGAAATATACCTAAGAACCGCACGCTCAGCAGCTAAGCGTCCCTCGGAGTTTTATAGGTATTCCTGACAAACTTAACAGTTTAGTTCCACAAACAGGGAGTGTCTGTTTTGTGAAAAGGCCTGTGTTGAGCAATTACCGTGGGATACAGAACTGATAGACGAGGTGAAGGTTTTCCTCAAGGACTCTCTACTCCAGACGTTAATTTATTTGATTTAATCCTGAGGAGAGGTGGAAATCAAGTTCAGAGGGGTAGCCCCAACTCCTGACTGGCGGAACAGGCAGAGCTGCGGGGGCCTGTCAGACTGAACGCAAGCGGTGCTGTTGCCAGTCTGCCTGCAGCGAGCCCGCCATGGGCTTGATTCCGGATGCCAACATGACAACCATCTCACGGAGTATCTACTGCAGATAAAGCACCGCTCCGGGGGCTGGCGCTGGAGCGCAGGGCTGAGTCAGAGGGAGACAGACCTTGCTCTAGAGGAGACAGACAGACAGACAGGTACCCGATGAAAAGAGAAAGCACCTGCCGCAAGTTCAGCAGAAGCCTCTCAGATAACACTGCAGAGGAGAAGCTATTTATATTCTACTCAGGTCTCCGAGAAGACATCCGGAGGCAGGTAGCATTTAAATTGGATTTAAAGGTGAGAAGGGATTTTTAAAGGTAAAACTAAGGGACATACATTCCAAAGTGTTTTTGTGTAAGTGACATCTGGTTAACAGCAGCAGATCCCAAGCACTGCGGGGAGGGGAGCGGTGCACGGGGGCCTGGGCGCCGCGCCCCCTTTCCTCGCTCGGGCGGGTCACGCAGACTGCTCTCGTCCTGTGTGCCCCGCGGCCCCGTCCAATCACCTCGGCCTTCGTAAAGGTCAGGCCAGGGGAAGGGCTCTATTACCTTCACATCAAGACCCACAGACCACCAGCCCGTGTGCAGGAGAAGTCACACAGCTGTGCCAAACAGCCACAGAAGAGTGCGTGGAGGGGTGAGGTGAACATTTAGAAACTCCCGTGACCCTTCAGGCCCTCAGGGCAGCACCGTAAAGGCTCCGCCCACTCATAGCAGGGGCAGAAGCGTCCTCAGCTAAGGCTCCTTGTGCGCCTCGCAGTCGGGCTCCACTAGGCTTCCTTCCTGCTGGACTTAAAGGCCCCGCAGAAACCCTGGAGGAACGGTGAGGGCCTCAAGGTAACTCTGCCTCTCTGTATGCAACATGCCACGGTGATAATACCTATGCCATCGTAATAATGCAACATCACATGCAATCTCTGGATGCTTAGTATCCCTATAAAATTATTAATGATCTGTTACTTGCAAAATGCTTCCCAGTGTCTCAGATATTTTGTATTTCATGAATCTGTTGACACAGTTGGGAGGTGTGTAAACTAGTTGCCTGTCACACTTCCCATCAAGCACGCTTTACGACTGGTACAGATGCTTTGCTCTTCTTTTCCCCTGTCAAAGATCACCTCCAAATAGATTCATCTGTGAATCATTCACTTATCACTGATCTTTTTCTAGCAAGTTTCATTTCCAACATGTGAAAAATTACTGAAAAGTTGGAATTCGGTTGAGTATATTTTCAGAGATTGAAAAACTGAAACTTTTAAAGACTGTTTAATGGGCAATATTAGAAAAATGAGCAAGTATGCTTCTCTGTTTCTAAATAATTATTTCCATAGTAAGATGATTATTCTAGAATAAGTTCTTGTCAAAGCTGCAGCTAATATACAAATAAAAGGTAGCAGTAAAGACATGTTTTAGGCAGGATGTGTTTATAGTACCGTGACAGGAGATGAATAAACAGGAAAAACTGACCACTCATCTACCTAAGATCTCCTGCCCACTGGATCGGTTGGCTCGGCAACATAGGCGATTTCTGGAGCTCGTGGAGAAGAGCTTGCCCAGGCACATCTCCTGGAACAAAGATCACTTTTCCTTCCTTCGGTCAAAAGAGTCAAGCTGATACTGTTTCCAGGAGTTCTCCTTTTTCTTAAGCTGATGTGAATTTAGTGTACATTTTTCTCTCCTTGTGAATGTAGATAGTGCTGAGCTATGTTGTCTATAAAATCCATTTGTCTCACGTGTTGTGGCACATGGGGTCCATGTGACTGATGCTTCCTGCAAAGCCGAGTGATTTACAGGGCCTAATAGGTATTCACAATTTATAGCTTTGTTGTTCACAACAGCTTCTTGGAGTAACAGAATCTTGGGGTGCAAAAATCTATTCACAGGGCCTACTGAAACATTTTATTTAGCCACGATCAGCACGAATAATCAAGCACCATGAGTGCTTCCATGGCTAACTCTGCTAATGGCTAACTGAGTTTCCAGTGGATAGGAAGGCTTAGATATGACACAGATTTTAGACAAAAGCATGCTTCCAACTTGTGGATGTTCATTTCTATTTCTGCAAGCTGCATTACTGTATTGGCCAAAAGAGGCATATGGTGCTTCAACTACTCTCTAAGCTGCACATTTTTAACTTGCTCAGGGAAACATTTTAAGATTGGTTACATCAGCCTGGATCACAGCCATGACTCAAGATCCCTCTCTAGCACATCCATGTGCTGCTGTGAAGTGTTGGTGTAACAGGTCAGGTGGACAGACCTCCCAGCTATACTACAGAGCAACAGAAACAAACAGGCCTGCTTTTCTACCATCTGAGAGTGGTGCCCCCACCCGACACCTCTCTCTCCAGCTCCCAAATGTACATCCCACCACTTCAGCATCACCAGCTGGGGACATTAAAGGCAGCAGTGAAATGATTTCCAAACTCTAACATGTTCACTCCTCTTCCAAAAAGCCTCTGAGGGCTTCTGATTGTGCACGAAGGAAAATACAGTTTGCCGCCTGGCCATGACAGATCTCTCGCGATCTACTCATTCCTACTTTGGGGCCCCTTGATCATCTTGCCTTTCCCAAAGTGTGCCTTCCAACTGCTCTCAATTCCCCGAGTCCGGACCTTTTGCTTTTAGTATCTTTCTGGCCAGACTGTGAGGTCTCCAGCTGATGTTGCTTCGCAGATGTTCAAGGGAAAGCGGCACTCTGATGTTCTTCAGGAGAAGAGGCCCCTCTTTCCTGGTCAGAAGCTGCCTTTTGTCTCTCTCTTTTTATTCTAAACCTGTTAGATCCCCGAGGTTCAAGTTTTCCGCCTTATGTACTTTTAGAGCCTCTTCTGTTAGCACGATCGTCTGTACCTACAACGGTCTGCAAACTTGGGGATTTCACTGGACTGTCACTACCACACAAAGGGTTAGTTTACTATTCATGTTACCAAAAAGTCACTAATGGATTACACTTATTTACAAGAGGTACATTTTACACATGCAAATTAAATTATTCTAATCTAATATGTTTCTGACCTTGACATAATTAAAATAAGAATAGATGGAAAAGGTTTGGGTTCCCTGGAAATTATAAGCACATGGCTGAAATCAGTTCAAAAAGCCAGCCATGTACAAAGTGAGACCCTGTCTCCAAAAAAAGGCAAAAAAATAATTTAAAAAAAAGCCAGCCATTTTCTTCTACTCTAGCTAAAAAAAGCGAAGAGAAGGAGATTATCCATGATTTGTGCCTTAAAATTTAAATGTTTCAAAATTCACTTGAAAAGATGAAAAAAAAGCTTAAAATTTAACCAAGCTTTCCTCCCATGGACAGTCTAGTCTGGATTGTTCCCTATACTCCTAATCCACTTTAGAAAACACTGGAAACAAAACACACCTGAGGGAAATGTAGCAAATACGTGAAGAACAAGTATTTTTCTGAAACTTTGAGAACAGACATTTTTCTAAAACAGTAGTTTTGCTTGTATATACTGCGCGTAAGTTAAACTTTTGTAATGGAAGCAGAATAATTCAATAGCATATAATCTGTATCACATTCAAATTAGTCGATTTCCTAACTTCCGGGAAGGTCTAACTTTTGTGTGGCTGTGGGCTTCCTGCCATGAGATCAATAAGGAAATAGAAGATGGAGGAAAACCACACTTTTACACGTGAAAAATGAGCTGTGGATCCCATCAACAGTGAGAAACAGCATGAGGTATAATCAGATGCCCAAGTCAGCAGCACAAAGAGGGTCACGCGAGCTCAGAGCAAACAGGTCCTCCTCCCGCTGGCCTCTTCTTGGTCAGATCCTCCCCCTGCTCACATGTGATGGTACAAATGTAGGCATGATATTGGGTTCTACCTTCTCTACTTTTGCAACCACTCCATGTTAAAAAGAAGTGATTCGTGGTTCTTTAAAATTTCTCTCACTCTTCTAGAGGAGCTCAGTGTTATACTGGGTTTCAGAGTCCCCTCGGTTCTGTCACGCGTTCTCCCTGTTTGCTCAAATTTCCCCAAACTGCCCGACGGGGACACTAGCGGTCACCTGACCAGTAACCGTGAACTGTCTGGTGAATTCACTCCCAACGCCCGGCGACATCGAAAAGTCCCTCCTCAATGAGCTTTTGAACGTGACTCCTCCAGTCCTCACGTGACACGCCACACACCGTTCCAGGCTTCGGGGTACTCTTCTCACTGATTTATTTTATTAACTTGGGGAGGACTTCAAGTGACTATGCTTAGCTACTTTTTTCTTTATCAAGTGTGAGAAGATGCTTGGCCTACTTAGAGCACAGAGCATCCGGGAGACTGAGCGTGAGGAAGAACACTGAAAATACTTCGAAATCCCTACATCAATAAAGAACCATTAACATACATATATTAGTTATTTGGGAAAGAAACGTAGTCAACTGACATGAGCAGAGAGACACGGGTTCCAAACGAGGTGAAACTGTGCGCGGCTTCCAACAGCACTGGTTTTTTTTTTTTGCTTTTTGAGACAGGGTCTCGCTTTGTAGTCCAGGCTGGCCCTGAGCTCACTATGGTGCCCAGGCAAGCCGCCGCGAACTCAGCAATCCTCCTGTCTCTGCCTCCCGAGTGCTGGGATGACAGACGTGATCCACCACGTCCGGCACTGTGGTATGCGGTGCTGATTGTTGGTGGGCGTGAGTCTCCATGCCCAGCATTATATGTGGTTACCGGGGATCGAACTCAGGTCCTCGTGCTTGCGAGGCAGGCACCGGAACCACTGAGCTAACCCTCCAGCCCCAACAGCACTGTTTTTGCACCCGAGCACAGCTGATAGGACAGGCCTGGGCTTCGTCCTCAGTCAGTGGGGAATCGGTTCCTAAAGGCTTCCGAGCAAAGGAGCCAGATCACCTGGAGGCTGGAGGGTGGCTTGAGGCACAGGGACCGGAGCAAAAAAACACGAGTTCAATAAACGCGGAGGCCCGAAGGCTAGAGAAGCACCGCAGGAGAGGATCTCCAGATTGTACCGATCTGTGTACAGTGTGTGTGTGTGTGTGTGTGTGTGTGTGTGTGTGTGTGGTCAGAGACAGGTAAGGGAGCCAGGCGAGCAGCGCACAATTCCCTAATTAAGACGTCCAGTGAGCAGATACCTTATGTGACTTTTACCAGGGAGGAAAATAAACTTTTGTTCCAAGATGTGAGGTTCGATACTGAATGCTAAATCTGAAATGTGCTCATCTGGAAGTATTGAGTACAAATGGAATAATACTGCTACGACAGGAAGCGTATCACTAGACCTGAAATGCACTAAATGCTTTGAAGAAACAACACTTCTTTGAAGGATTTCTCGGATTACAGCACATGACTAATGGGACAGAACCTTAAGGTGGGAGACGTAGTACAATCTGCTATCCCAATTAATACTTTAGATAATGTTATGATTTTATTTATTTTTGCTGCTGTAGCTGAAAAGGGAAATGGTTTTCCAAAAAGATTATTTTCTTCATATCTGAAAATGCAGTTGCTTTGTTGTATTTAGATTAAATGGGTTCATTATTTCTACTGCGAGATGAGTGACTCAGACTTCAGGTCTTCATGACCTGTAAGTTGTAAAATAAGATGTCATTTCTGTAAAATAATGCCAGCATTATTTACTTAGCACCGTTATCTAAGGAAGTTCTTTTAATGCCCTAGCTTCTAAGCCTCCTTCGTGTAGACTATATTTTATATGTACTTTCTGAATTTATAATTTAGTTCAGTCCTCAAAGAAACACTGTATGTTTAAGCAGAATACATTCTTCTCTAAGGAGAAATAACACAGAGATTTTTTTAAATGCTAGGAGGGAACAATTCAACAGTTAAGGCAACCATTCAAAAACACTGAATAGGATACCGTAAGAATTTCTAGACCTGCATTGTTCAATATATTGGCCACCAGCAACATGTAACTAGGAAATTTAAATTAGCTTAAATTAATAAAACCAGAAGTTCACTTTCTAGTGAACTGGACACATTTCAAGTACTTAATAGCTATATGTAGCTAGCGGCTACTGTACTCGGTGACACAGAAATAGAATACTTGCTGCATCACAGAAACATCTCTCTTGTAGGCTGAGACAGTGTTTTACATAATGAAAGGGCCTGCTCCCATCCTGATGAGTTCTCTTTGCCCCACGGTTAGCCCAAGTGTTGTAGAGCATATGAGCGTCGATACCACAGAGAATGCGGACCGGTTAGGCCCCAGCCAGTCTGACAGCTGTTCAGAGACACGTCCTACCTCAAAGCCCCAGAATAGCTCCTGTCATCTGTGGCCAAGGTCACTTCCCAAGAATGCTCCTTACTCTTCTGTGTCTCTCAAGAGACCACATTACCCACAGCACTCAAATTACCCTACCTATACATAGGAAGTCAAAAGAATTAGGCCTAAAATGACTATTTCACATACTGGGTTAAATTTATTTCACTTTAAATTCTGAAAATATAAAATATACTGACATGTCCAGATGTCTGTATCTACATCTCTTTCAAAAGTATGACTCCATCATGTCTCCAGAGAAACATGTCTCAAAGGTATACTATTTCCTCTAACTCAAACATTGGCCCCTCAGGAAAAATGAGGGGTAGAGGCCAAAGCCTGCTAGCTGCCAGTGGGCAGGCTTTATTTTTTTCTCCAAACACATTAAATAATGTAATTAAACAAATGTTTTGTGAGCACTGCAGAAATATCTTGCTGTTTTGCAATTCGTTGAACACAAAGATAAGTCAATAGATCCCAGAAAAACCTAGAGAGATCAGGACTTCCAAAATCATTATAGTTTTGGCTTCAATTTACCATAATGGTCAATTTAATTATCAGCTATCAAAGAATATAAAATGAGCCATTATGACAGCTCATCAGTAGGAAAAAAAAACTAATATAGAGAGCATCTGATCTAATTGATTTTAGTACTGAGGATTCACTGAAATAACTTCTGACTATAAACAATGTTGCAGCTATTAAATTCATCTTATAAAGATCAAACATTTCAGGAGATTGAATTTTAAAGCACAGTGAATAATGTGCCTGGATAAATTGGAGACTGTGTTGAGTAAACCCAGCTAATTAAGGCACTTAATAAATGGGAAAAGCCACTACTCTGCATCTCTTGTTGGTGCTAAAGAATTCTCATTTGCTCCATCAGAGAACTAATCAATTGAGGGGCACATTTTTCTTCTCTTTGTTCTCTCCTATCAATTTTAATGGGTGCAGAACATCAGTCACAGAAAACGTAATGGGACAGGAAGATGGATGAGTGCATTCGAAGCCACTCGTCACAGGACAGAAAACAGCCTGATGAGGCGACCGTGGCCGCTCAAGAGTTCAACAATCCGGCCCGGACAAGGTTTGGTAGGTGCCACGGCACTGCCCCATGATGTGGCATTAGCCCTCAGCAAAATCCATCTCCAGACACAACTCATCACCTCTGCGCCGGTCAGGCTTTCAGAGTCACAGTCTCAAAACACGCTCCAAGGACACGCTTAGTTCCAGAACATGACTTAAACCAGCAAGGAAGCGGACAGAGAGAAGAACAGTCTAACCTTAGGGAGCCCGACCTTGTCTCATAAGTGGTTCAAATTGCTTTGGAAGGAAATTTTATCATGGCCTAGAAGTTATGTCTGTATATTCACAGATAAATCAATGCATCACTAAATGCTGAGCACTGGCTCCTGTTCTCAGAGCGAGGCACCCGCCGCCCCATGCTGGTGCTGCTTTTCAGCTTTGTCCTACTCTCCGAGCTGCGCTGGGCCTAAGGTGGTCGCCTGGCCCAAGACTCCCCACCGTGGCTGCGGCGCCGGCCTGGGCCGCTGTGAGGGCAGCCCGGCTCTCGGGGCCCTACATTCCCTCGGGCCTGACCCTGCCCCCTCCGCGCCCCGCCTTACGGTGTGGAGACAATTCCCCCGCCTCTCACAGGCATGTCTGTCTCAGATCCTGCTCTGGGAGCCAGTTAACCTAGACACTATATAGAACCAGAGGCTTTGCCTCCACAGGAAGCGAAGGCCACATAAATGCTGATGAAATAATCAAAATGAAATAATTAGGGACTTCTAGGAATTTTTAGGACTCATGGTTTCCTTTTCAGGGGGACTCAAGGTGAAATGATCTTTCACTGTTTCTTAGTCATGACTCCTGCAATATTACTACTAATAAAATGCAGACCTCTTCTCTTATCCATCTCTTTGTCTCTTATCCACCTTTTAAAAGCATGAATTATTACAGGATATTAAAACGTGAAACTACACCTTTATGAAACATATCAGCAGAAGATTCTACATCTCAAATTAATAAGTGTTTTTCCTCCCCTTTCAGAATTTTCTGTGATCTGTAAAACACAGATAATACTGGTCAGAAAGCTGTGAATGCTTCAAAGCTGTCAAGCAAGCTTCAAAGTGAGGAGCCGGGTCTAAAATCATTTTCTGGCCATAGTGAAGAATGAGAATCAGAAATGTGTGTGGGGAGGAAGAGGAAAGCACCCAAGAGCAGCCACTGGCGCACTGATCATCCTCTCCCGGGGGCACTCGGAACGCCAGTGGCGGACACAGCAGTCGTGTCTGTCGGTCACAAACAAAGTGCCAGCTACTCAGGTAGGAAGCCGCTGTCCGTCAAGATTACCTGATAAACGTGATCATCTTAGAAACTGTCAGGGAGGCTGTTTATGTATATACCACTACTCCAGGCGCTTTTATCACTATTATTTTTAATCAGTTACAAAAGTGCACTTACATCCCCCTAAAATCCTGGACCGAGTATTTTGCTTTCAAGAGAATGGAGTGACAGCATAAAAGATATGTAAATAATAAAATACTTTAAAATATTCATATTTAACTTAATTTTGACACCTTTTTAATATAGTTAGTATCCAAGTCAATCTCATAAACTTGAAAAAGAATAATCACAGATTCAAATGCATTTGTTCATAATATACTGTACGTTGGAGAATTAGGCCAATGAATCTGTAATATTTACACATTTGCTGAAGTTGTTGCTAGTGGTAGGTGACATTTTACAACAGGATGCACAACTGGAAAAAATAAAAGCAAGCCATTTAATTTTTACCAATTCAGGAACAGACATTTTCTAAATCTCTTTAATCTAACATTTCTTCCACAATGTGCTCCATTTATTACAAAAGGAAATGTGAGGTGAATTCAGGTCTCTGTGCCAACAGGGGTGGAAAAACACACCAGGCAAAGGGACCTTGTGTTGAAAGGTAACAGACATAAACTCTCACGTTTTTTTCAAAGAGGAAATTACAGTTGAGTTTGGCTGAAATCTGGGATGTTAAGAGTGTGTGAGAAAAGACAGAAGATTATATAAAGGATGCTTTACACCAGGCACTGATTTATGGAAAAGAGGGCGGAAATACTCTTAAGCCCTCATGGTCCAATTTTCAATTTTTTTTTTTTTTTGAGACAGGGTCTTGCTTTGTAGTTCAGGCTGGCCCTGAGCTCACTATGGAGCCCAGGCAAGCCTCGAACTCAGCAATCCTCCTGCCTCTGCCTCCCGAGTGCTGGGATGACAGGCGTGAGTCACCACGCCCGGCACTGTGGTATGTGGTATTGATTGCTGGTGGACATGAGTCACCATGCCCAGCATTGTATGTGGTCACCAGTATCGAACTCAGGACCTTGTGCTTGCGAGGCAGGCGCCGGAGCCACTGAGCTAAATCTTCCGCCCCCAATTTTCAATTTTACTAACTGCATTAAATATGATACAATGTAAAAAAAAAAAAGTTAAACATTTTTACATAATGTTGTTAAATTCTTTTGTTCTTAGTACTGCAGCTCGAACTCAGGACTTTCACACTGGGCTTCATCTCCGGCCTATTTTATTCTGAGAGAAGATCTTGTTAAGTTGTGCAACATACAACCCTCCTGCCTCAGGAGGAGATTGAGATGACAGGTGTGTAGCACCAAGACTGCACCTTGCTTAAATTCTTTAGCACCTTAAAGGTTAAATAAATTTACCCTCAGGTAGATACACAACATTCATATATAGTTCTTCAAGTAGTCATTGTACATAAGACAGTAAAATAGCCTCCTTTCTGTCCTCTCTCCCCTTCTTCAGCATATTTCTCAAGGATCTCGATAAGATTTTGACTGACATGGCAAATATGTTTAGTATTTTGCTTAGGAATTAATTCAGAGTTCATTATCATGGGAACACAGAATTCACCTTCATTGAAAGAGGTTTTAGAAACAACAACAAAAAAGCATCTTTGCCTTTTCTGAGTTTTCTATTTAAAGCCATCTGTGGATCGCTAAATTTCCTAAACAGCTTAACTGATAGTATATCAGGGGGAATTTTTTTACTTTTATTATATTCTTCATCGTTCAAACAATATCCTGGCTGTTAAAGTGAAACCAAATATGTAAAAGAAATATGGCTTTGAGGTACTGGAAAAAATATATTCCTAATCTATTATTAAATCGGATTAGGTTATATATCAAGATTAAAATTTTTAAACTTATTTTAATGTATTTCTTAGGTTACTTTCCTTTAAATGATCTTAAGTGGGATATTTGACCTTGGAGAAATTATTCTCATTTAGTGGTAGATAATTATCAGTCCCAAAGGCATCATCATAGAGAAAATCTGGGCAATCTCTAGTTTATTTTACAATCTTCATATTAAATTCTTTTCTTCTTAAAGTGGTGAGTACATAAAATAGTTAAGCGATTTAGCCATAGTTTGCTCTTTGGATAATACTTATAAATCATGTAAAATAAAAATATGCAGTAAGCTATTTTTACATCAAGCTGCTCATTCAACTGTATGTACAGCATCCAAAGTTGCAAAAGGAGAGATATGACTTTTATTAAATCAACAGTTAGTTCATTTAAACATTACCAGAGCATGGTTTTGCTTTAGCACTAGATTATATAATACTTCGCTGTATTGTATAGCTACTAACATGTAATAAAGCAGGTCCTAAAGCGATACACTAGTTTTTCCTTTGCACTGGAGCCCGTAATCCTCACAGTGACAGCCCAGGGCCCTGAGCTCGCCTCTCGCAGGCCCCCGAGAGTCACGGCAGCCCGAGGGGCTGGGGTCACCCGAGGACAGAGGCGCGTCCGGCTGCGGCTCGCAGGCTGGGCCCACCCAGCAGTTAGTGACTGCCCGACTTCCCCAGAGGTCCGCGCGGGGACCGAGCGCGGGGCTCAAGACGGGGCTTTGCCCTCGGAGATTCAGGAACCACTAAGCACAAAGCGAAGCGCTGCAGGACTTGAGATCAGTCCTGAGGCTCTGGGTCCAGATACAGCCGGTGACGACGGCCTCGATCCGGTGACGGGGCAGGGCCGGGGGGCGCAGGGCGGCCGAAGGGGGCGCAAGGAGTGGGGGTCTATTTGTTTTGAGAAAAGAAATGCCCGTCTTAGATAGATACGGGGCGGTTCTAAGATCTAGCGTCCCCCAGGATCTCACCGTTTCTGACACTGGGACACAATCTGCAATCAATATGTCTATTAAAATATTCAAATTAAAATATACTTCTCAACTCTGCCCTCCCCCAAAGCATGCTATGATACTGACCCTTACAATTCAGGCAAAAAAAAAAATTATTAAAATAATAAAAACTGAAGCACACCATAAAATAGATGCCATCTTCAAGCTCCCGAAACTGGCAATATAGTTTTTCTTTAACTGTGTTGTTTTCTGAGAGATCCCAGAATCTGGGAAAACACTGAGGTGAGATTTCTTCGACGATCGCAGCCGTCACTACGTCCCCGCTGCATTCCCTGGCTCCGTCTGCGCTGAGCACACCCCGGGCCCGGCCTGCAGGACGCGCAGAGCGGCCCGGACGCAAAGCCCGACGCCCCCGCGGGACCTCTGACCGCGCTTCATGCTGTGAAGAATCTCGGAGACGGAGGGAGAGACTCGCCCTCCCGGGGCCGAAGAAGACTGCCCGGGGCAGCGGAGCCGGCGAGGATCTGGGCACTAAGAGAGTGTGAGGAAAGACCGCGGATTACGGAGGGTGCTTTCCAGCAGGCACAGATGTGTGGGAAACGGGGAAAGGGCTTCAGTCTTTGACTACTCTTATCTAGGAGACAATTTATTTTGGCTACTGAAATGATAGGGAGAGAGGTAGTAGGAAGATTTTCTTTTCTTCCTATGCCAAAACGAGTCTCTTCTATAAAAATTCAAATACTAATGCTGGATGTGGTGGCTCACGCCCAGCACTTGGGAGGCAGAGACAGGAGGGTTGCTGAGTTCGTGGCGGCTTGCCTGGGCACCATAGTGAGCTCAGGGCCAGCCTGAACCACAAAGCGAGAACCTGTCTCAAAAAGCAAAAAAAAAATTCAAATACTATCTTATTTTTCCCTTCCACCTCCTTCTGTTTTTTTTTTTTTAAATCAGCTATTTCTTGAGTACTTGCTATGTGCCAGGTGTTTGCTATTTATGGATCACTTTGCTAGATACATACGGGGCACTCAAAGGGAACGGGACACGAGTGAACGTGGATTTTAGCCTCAGACACATTACGGTGTAGCTTTCACGTGTTCTGCTTTTCGACTATTAACGTGTAACCTGGGTTACTGTGTGCCTCGGGCTTTCGATCTGCAGGACGGGGGACGCGTTCCCCACCTCACAGGGTCCCAGCGGTACTGAGATGAGACTCTGCTGCACTAGCTGCCACATCACACGTGCTTGAAATGCTGGTCCTTTAGACAGATTATCTCATCCAATCTGTAACAAAATACTTTCAGGGGACGTTAGTCTTTTAAAGAAGGACGAGTGAAGTTAAGACACAATGAGAGAGGAAACAAGTGGCGTCACTGCTTGATTCAAAGCCTCTGTCCCAGGCACCGCCGCGGGCTCGGGGTCCAGCGCCCTCCTTGCACTGCAACGCCTCGTGTTCCAAGTCAGCCTAACACTCTCCCTATTTTCCACGTTGTCTTAACAGTGAGGTCGATGTGCAGAGGGAAAACGAGCTTCCTATCTCGCCAACAGGAGTCTCCAGGGAAACACTGTGCACTGTACATTCAAGCAAAGACACTAGTGTGTCCACCGCAGGCCACCTTAGCAGGGCGGTGCCTTTTAAATGAAGTGCTCAGCAAATGAAGTTTATGCTACTTGACGGCGGCTGGCGCCAGGTTCTCTTTAACTGCGTCCTTCAAATATCCAGAGCCTCCCAGTGCCAGGGTCGCAGGATCCAGCCACGTGTGGATGGGAACCAAGACTTTCCGTTCCTGCCCTCCCCTCGAATCCTACCTCAGGCAGATCGTTCTTCGGTTGTCACAAAGCACATGCTATAAACCACCTTTGTGTAAACGCGCTTGTTACAGTACATCCTGCTTACCAGACACCTACCCTCCACCGGAAGGCGGGGCACTAATTACGCTGAATTTAAAAACTAATCGTGGCTCTTTGTGAAGGCCATTTCCTGTAGTAATCTGTACTGAGTCTTCTACCCTAGTTCATACAAGACAGTCCTTTGGCCCTATTTTTCCACACTTGTCTTCCAGCAGCTCCTTGGCTTATGCTTCTTTTGTGTCCTCTTACTAACTACTCAGCACTGAATATAAGTGAATGTACAAAAATTATTTATGGTTTTTCAATGGGAAATATACTGTCCTATATTTCCCTACTTTAAGAAACTAACACCTGTATTTTACTATGATTCAGTTATAGGCAGACATTATCACTGATTGTAGTAGTGGTTCCCCCCATACATTCATTCATTCATTCATTCATTCATTCATTTCTTTGAGACAGGGTCTCGCTTTATGGTTCAGGCTGGCCCTGAGCTCACTATGTATGTAGCCCAGGGAAACCTGGAACTCAGCAATCCTCCTGCCTCTGCCTCCCGAGTGCTGAGATGACAGGCTTGAGCCACCATGCCCGGCACTATGGTATGTGGTACTGACTGCTGGTGGGCGTGAGTCACCACGCCCCGTATTATTTTAAGTGTTTACTGAGCATTGAACCAGGGACCTTGTACTTGCTAGGCAGGCACCACAACCACTGAGCTAAATCTCCAGCCCAACATTTATTATTTTTAAGCCACAGTGTTTTAGATGTTCTCTTGGTTCACATATCCTAGTACTTTTTTACAAAGGTATCAAGACAGGTTTGCGAGTGAGGAGTTAGTTCCAAAAATACCTAATTTTTACTGAGATGGGAGCAGGTTTCCAAATAAATTTTCCACAGGGTGTCTACGAAGCTTCATAAAGCAGGAGGGAGGAGGAAAGAAGAAAGCTTTACAAGGACCTGAGCGGCCATAAAGCAAGATTTACAGCTCGCTTTGGAACGGCGCAGATTATCCACCGGGTGCTAGAGGCTGAATCGCAGGAGAGTGTGGGCTGCTAGTTTTTAGGCCTTTTGTTGAAGCAAATAAAGAACTGTCCACAACCTCCCTTCTCATGCTGGTATCCCACATCGGGGGAGGCGGAGCTAGGGAACACGACGTGAGGACAGCTGGGAAGAGACAGAGCTGGGACAGCTTACACGGGCGGCTTGGAAACGGTGCCTTCAGATACGAGAAGCCCAGCAGCATCCGCACTACCCAGAGCTGACAGTGTAGACAAAACGGCCACCCGGCAGCACCTCAGTCCAGGGGAGTCACAGAGAGCCGCTGCCGCCGCCTAAGAGCAACGTGCACATTTCTCCAGACCCGCACTCTTCCGAGGACGGATACCGAGCGCCAGTTGTCGAGCAAAGACGGAGTGACGGAGGCGGGCCCTGTCCCACACATCCTGTTCACTTCCCCCCGCGAATTATAGATGCCGCAGAAGTGCAGATCCGTCACGGACCCACAACCCTGAGCCTCGCGATGTAATTCGGGTGACTTTCTCCATCACTGAATAAGATTGATTGAAAACCTAGTAAATGACTTGTGAAAATTCAACGTGTGAAAAGCACTTTCCACGACATGAATGTACTGGGCAGTGACTGACTGCTGTGGAAGGATTCTTCACTATCAATTTACCTTCATCGTTCATTACTTAATCACCTGCACAGTGAAGAAACTACTGCTTGCTGAAGATAGGCGGTTCCCTGGCACTAATGTCACTGGAAATGAGTAACAAATGTGTCTGTGCTCAGTAAGTATGCAAATCAGATCCTGTGCGTGGGAGATATTTTTAGTAAAAACTGAAATTTAAGAATTTCCTAATCAGATTTTATCCCAATTTTCAAAAAAAATCCAGGCAAGTAGAAAAGTCCAGTATCTCATGCTTAGTTAAGTTTTCAACCAAGTATCTTACTTACAACAGGAAAAATGTCTTCCTACACTATTTCATCTAACTAGTAATGCAGTTAGACAACTGACCTCTCATGTTAAGATCAATCAAAGAAATTGTAAGAAATGTAAACATGTATTACTGTATTTCAATACTAAGGACTGAACCCAGGGCCTTGCACATGCTAGACAGGAGCTCTAGCACTGAGCTACACACTCAGACTTTTAAAATTCTATTTTGAGAGTCTCATTAAGTTGCCCTAGCTCGACTCGAACTGTCTCAGCAGCCTGCTAAGAAACTGGGATGTATAAGCATGTGCCAATACACATTAATAAATTATATGATACTCTGATCCCTCTAACAGGGAGAGGTATTTATTAAACTTACTTAAAGTAATTTAAATTGTTAAATATTTGTTTACAAATGTCTTTTGCTTTGGGCTGGGGATTTAGCTCAGTTCCAGCATTTGCCTTGCAAGCATAAGGTCCTGTGTTTGATCCCCCTAACCACATACCACAGTCCTGGGTGTGGTGACTCATACCCATCAGCCATCAGTACCTTACACCACAGTGCTGGACGTGGTGGCTCACGCCTGTCACCCCAGCACTCGGGAAGCAGAGACAGGAGGATTGCTGAGTTCGAGGCTTGCCTGGGCTACACAGTGAGCTCAGGGCCAGCCTGAACTACAAAGGGAGACCCTGTCTAAAAAAAAAAAAAGTCTTTTGCATTAAAAACACTCTAACACTTAAGACTTTTCCAAAACTCTTGGATAATGGCAAATCTAGTGAAAGACAGATGCTACATTTTTAGTTACCACTCTGAACATAATGGCTCAACATAACCTATCACCTTATTTTGCTTATTAAAGGGCAAGTAAAACAACTTTCGATTTTAATAGTTTCAAGTAATTTCACATTCAAAGAAGTAAAACTTGAGAAAAGTTGGAGTCCAACATGACCTGTAACCCCGGCTGGTGATCATATCTCCATGTCTGGAAAGCATAGTCAACCTTTGCACTGAATCCAGGAATTCCCGAAATGCTTGTCCACATTCTGCACTGAAAGGCTCTGTCCTTATCACGTTGGCTTCTCCAGCAAACCAGCTCTGAGATACAGCACGTGCAAGACATTTACTAAAAGGCGATCCCTTCGGGGAAGGTAGAGCCGGAAGCGTGGCTGGACTGAAGACAGACGCAGCGCAGGACGCCTCGGGCGGTCTTGGGCCCGCGGCGCCTTCAGAGGACGAGTCAGGCCCGGGGCGCGGGGGCTCCCGGGAGGGCCAAGGGCCTGCTGAAGGTCTGTGCGGCTAAGACGGCTCATGGGGGCGACAGGTCGCGTCTTTTTGCAAGCGGAGCAGCAGACCCTTCCGGAAGAGGGGCCTAGGAGTGTATCCCGCGTTTCCAAACCCGAAGAGGTTCTGGCTACGAGCTTGTGAATCGCTCCGCTGTGTCTGAGCTCCTCGCCACGGCCTTCCCGACAGCGTCGCCGGGAGGGCTCCCGCCTCGTCCTGCTCAGTCTCCTTCCGGCTCTGGAACAAGTCTAGTGTTTGCTTTTCTCCTCCTCTGTGCTCAGCATCTTCACTGTCCGGGTCTTCTGCTCTCTTCCGACACCTGCACAGGTGAGCCCCTCTGACGGGAGCACAGGCTTTGCCTTGAGCCTCACTGTCCCACTGTCTGGTGGGCATCACTTAGAGGGGACACGGGACACCAGCAGCCTTCTTTTCCCTCCAGAACTCAGCTCCCTTCTCTAATTTCTTCTCTTTGTCAACTTGGCTCCTTTTGAGTCAGAAGGTAAACGATTCACTTCTTCATACTCTCGATTTCTCCTCCAGGTACTTTCCCTGTACGTCAGAAGAGCGTTTGTAACGACCTCCCAACCGGCTTCCTTTGCAAGGCCCCCGTTCCTGGCAAACACGCACAGTAAGCAAATCTACACTCTTCTCATCGGCCTCTGGTTTAGCTCAGTGGTTCCGGCGCTGGCCTCAGAAGAGTAAGGTTCCTAGTTCGATCCCCAGTTAAAAAAAAAAAAGAAAGAAAAAACTGGTCCAAAAAATAATAAACAGAAACAAAGCAGCCGCAGAAGGATCAGCATGGGGAACTCAAAGGCTGGACCTTGTCCGCTCTCGGGCCGAGTCGGAGCTCGTCTCCACCTTGGGGTTCAGCGACATTACCGCTTGGCGTCCCCCTCGGCCCACCCATCGCCACCGACTTGTTCCCGCCTGTTCGCCATCACCGGGCGCCTTTTAACCCTTCTACACAAGGAAGTTCTCCGCGTGGACGCGTCTCTGCTGCCAGACCGTGTGTTTCTCCAGAGCGAGGGCTGTGCCCGCTGGCAAAGCTCAGCACGGACACGCACTCAGTTCTTGGCACAGCTGACTGAGGGCTCACCGAGCGGATCCCAGTACAGAGTTCGGGGATCGCCGAGGGCCGAGCCAAAGCGGGGCATCCTGATGGTCGCACTTGTTCTTCTCGTGGGAAGGAACAGACCCCTTGCTCAGGCCAGTCAAACGGGTCTGCTCCTGGCACCGGGACTCAGGGCCTCCCGAGGCCGTTATTTACGTTAGATACGCCAGCCTCGTGACATGCCGGCTGTATTTCTCGGAAGTCTCTGAAGTTTTAGGTAGTCCGATCTTCGTGGACGTGATGGGTCACAAACCTCTGCCTTTCCAGCTCCACTCAGAGCCTCCGGTGCCCTCCCACCCGTTTCGCCCTCTCTCCGCATCCTAGGCCCACTGCCAACTGCCAGTTTCCCTATATAAAATTTGGAGACCAGGGAACATCTAAGAAACCCCCAGCTTAACCAATGCTAAGTTTGGGGTAGAGAGAAAGGTGGAGGGATGAGGTCCTTTGGCAGAAGCCAGGCTTGGGCAGATGAATGCTGAAGGGGGGGGGTGGAAGAGCCAGGTGTCACGAGGGTGGGCCGCAGACAGGGCCCGAGGACAAACAGGCACCCGCCCTCCAGCCACTTGCAGCTCAGTCATTCACAGGACAACACAGTCGCAGAGTGAGAGAGGGGAATGGGAAGTTTAGAAAGTACAGCCAAGGGGCCGGAGGGTTAGCTCAGTGGTTCCGGCGCCTGCCTCGCAAGCGCAAGGTTCTGAGTTCGATCCCCGGTAACCACATAGAATGCTGGGCGTGGAGACTCGCCCACCAACAATCAACACCGCATACCACAATGCCGGACATGGTGGCTCACGCCTGTCATCCCAGCACTCGGGAGGCAGAGACAGGAGGATTGCTGAGTTCGTGGCGGCTTGCCTGGGCACCAGAGTGAGCTCAGGGCCAGCCTGAACTACAAAGCGAGACCCTGTCTCAAAAAAAAAAGTACAGTCAAGTGCCTCAAGAGTTCCTAGGTGGGAAAGGCCAACCTACCGTTACCAATAATTTGCCAACATTTCTCCACCAAGGTGATGTCTGAAGAACTGGTGATGGAGAAAAGAAAACCCACAGAGATGGCAGAGCTGGATTTAGAGTTCTGCGAAGCAAAAGAAAAGGCGCTGAGTTGCAAGGGCGAACACTGGGAGGCTGGCAGGCGGGGGAAGGTCCGGGCGGGCCTGCAGGGTGGACAGAGCAGGGAGAGGAAGTCCTCAGGGACCTTTGTGTTAGCTGAGAACTTCCAACACTGGAATAAGAAATTTCCACTTCCTGTGACAGAACTGGGAGCTGTGACATGCTTTCCGAGGAGGATTACAGCAGCAGCCACGAAGGGGACCCCGCCCACCAAGAAATCTAACAGGAGCAACTTTGTTGCATGGAATCAAAGAGAATGAATAAGAAGCTATGATGGCGCGAAGGCAGACACTGAGGCCTAAGACCATGCTGAAGTAAAGGGTCCAGAAGGCCACCGCGTGGATGGGGAAGCCGGAAGTAGCTTTTCTCTCTCAGCGTTTCTGAGAGCCAGCAGGGGTGAGACCCTCCCGAGGGCTAATCCGTGCGGGGCGAGCAGGCTATCTGGAGGAAGAGGTGAAGAGCCTAGGAGTTAAGCTTCCATACTTGGAGACAAAAAAAAAAATTCCTGAAGAATCTGGAATAATACTTAGGAAGGAAATTATACAAGATTCAAGAGATACCACAGGATTAAGGGTACTTTTGAACACATATGGTATTATTTAACTCCTTACTGGCTTTGTGAGTATGAACCAAGAAGATATGTTGGTAAAAAGAGCCCAGTGCAGTTCCTGGAATATGGTAACTGGTCAATGTTTCTGTTGTTAGTTACACTTGATAGAGGTTCTGCTCCACTTTACGTTACTGACTCAGGGATCCTCGCGGTGGGAAGACCTATAGACTGTACCCAACTATTCAAACTAACATATCAACTCTGTCTTAGGCAACAGCATCAATGCAGAGAAAAAACTAACAGTGGCAGTATGCTTAGGGAACCCGTGCTGTCCTACTTCTGGCCTGACTGACTCTCATACGGAGGCACAAGAATTTCTTTTCCCTAATCTAGCAAGTGAAGAAGAACAGAATCTTGTATTATCCCATTATGGGATTTAAATTAAATCCTACAACACTTTTGTGTCAACAGCCTGAACTTTTCAATATTTCTCCTGATTTTAGCAGGTTATTGCATGCCAACGAATGTCCCATTGATAATTTTTACTATTAATCAAGCAGAGTTTCATTTGATTTATGTGAAAAATCAGACTAACAAGCCATTAGATTTAGGTATCACTATACCATCTTACTCCAAAATAATTCTCTTGATAGGTTAGAGGTGCCTCTCTAAGTATTGTAGCCCTCATGGTCCAGGGGGGTCAATTAGATTAATGTGAAACCAGCAATTTAGTTCACATCAATAGAAGGGCATTGTTCAAATTACCCCTTATTAATTCTTAAGCTGCTAAGAAATAACCTACTTTGAGTAAAGTAAAATAAAATCAGTGCAGAAAACAGTTGTGTCCCTGCCAAAGACAAAAGTTGATAGATGCATAAAGACTCACAAACTGCTTGGCAGGAGAGTTCCTGGGTCCACCAAAACCCCAGATGCTTGTATTTTTGTTCATGATGGATCCTGATTGGCCCATCTCTGGCGGAAATTAATGTGCCCAAAGCGGTATTCCATCTCCTTTGCAAACTAAGTCTCAGGTCCTCTCTAAGAGAAAAAAATATATAAACTTGACCTCACTGCCCACCCAAGTGCACCATTCCGATTGTTTGGCTAGACTCTGCAGTGAGCGCATTTTGTGTTTGTTTACGGCACGTGGAAAGCTGAAACTGTATTCCACTCGCTCTGTATTATCAGCTTGCTAAGTAGAGAAAGAAAACATGTAAAAGTTCAGTCTCATAATGACTGTATTACAAAGAAATAAACACTTTGCTATTGGGCATGCGTTTGGTATTCACTGTTAATTTTGCATTATCAGATCGCCTGCTATCCTTTAACTTGCCTTTGCTCTTAAAAATAACCACCAAAGAAACCAGAAGATCAGGTGATGCGAGAATTACAAGTTGATAAATAAACGGGATATGGGCAATCAAGTGTTACTATGTGCATGAGCAGATTCAGTTTTTAATACGCCGGCTAGAAAGACTCAGACGGCAGATCTTAAGCCCCTTTTGTAAACAGAATCTTCTCTTAAGGGGGCAGCTGAGCACCCCCCCCCCAACACCTGGCTGAGCACACGCTCGCTTTCATGTGCGCTCTGAGCCGCTTTTCCTCCAAATAAAAATAGAAACTGGTTTGCAGCACCACACAGGGCTGCGGTGTATTATATGAGCCTATCGCCGTTTTCCTTTGATATCTTATCTGTTCCATTAACTCAATAAAGTAGAAGGCAAAGCCGGGCCAAACTGCAGGAGGGCTCCTGTTGGAAAACACATGCAAGACCTTTAAGCTGGGGTTTTAACTTATCTAATAAAAGCCAGTTAAGTGGAAGCTAATACTTCATTTCTTTGGGTCCTCTTCATGAAAGATCATAAGTACTGCAGCCCAGGAGCAGGGAGCTACACAGAGGAGGAGAGGGAGAGGCAATAAAGAATATGTGGCTTATCTATTTTCTCAAGATTTAGGAAGCACTGGAAGGGAAAACTCAGAGTCTAGCATTTAAAAAAAATCCATAACAAAGGGTCCTGCTCCTCAGCAAACGCGGCGCGGCTTTTTTCCTGAATGCAGTAATGCTGCTGCATTTCCTGGTAGAATGCAAACAGCTTAACCCAGGCGTAATCAGGGAAACCGGCCAGCACTTCTTCCATATTACACTTTTATATCACTTAGCAATCCGGAGGAAAAAAGAGACTCCTGCGGGCACTCTCTGCCCCTTGGCTAGCCAAAGAAAAACAATACCGGGACTCAAACTCCAATAAGCCAACTAAAGGAAGAGTGTTCCACCTAGAGACTGTTTTCAAGAATCAAAGTGGCTGAGCGCTTCCCTAGGAAATCAGCATTATTTTGGCTCATCCTCGCAAGTTCGCAATTTAAAAAAAAAAAAAAAGAGGCAAAAGGTATTGCCCCTGGTGTAATTAACAATGTTAATCTTCTCTTTCCTCTCTGTGGTGATAAAGGAGTCGTTTTTATATTTAATTAATGCAGAGGATCATTTTGGAAACTGGCTAATGAGCCTCTGATCACATTACCATGAAAATGTGCATTAACATCGCGCTGAGGAGGATGTTGCATGTGTAGCAAATCCGCTTTGTAATTAGCCCGCTGTGAGATGAGTCACGTCGCGGGGAGCAGAGGGAACCCGTGGGCGGTGGGCACTCACTGCTGCCGGACCGGCGCCCCGGCCCCGCCTCTCCCCAGCAGAGCACCCAGGGACACCGGCAGTCCTGTGGCACACCCGGGCGAGCTGGAAGGAGGCACAGAGAAACTTTACTTTGCCAGACGCAACATTTGCATGTGAGCCTTCACTTCCAGTGAACCCGCCCAAAGAAAATAGGAAACGAACAGAATTCTGTTAAAACTGTGAAACCTGTTGGCGTAGTTTGCTTATTTTTATTGCAGGAGCCCTAAGACGCCCATTAAAGAGACACGTGGATTGATATCCAGGTCATGACACAGATATTTTCATAAACTCCGGAAATTAATTTTTAGTGCTAAGGATTAAGAAAGTTATAAAAAGGATCTGAGAATACATGGCACAGGGTTCCTCTATCTCTTTTGATAGCCAGGACATGTCATGTATTCTCCCTTCTATAATACAAATATACCGGGTCTTCCTCTTAAGCCCAAGCAAAAAGTCCATATTAATCAAATAATCTCCTCTTGCTAACAAGATTTGGCAAGAAACTTTTCCTGTCTACTCAAAATAACGGAGCTCACAGCCCTATTAAATCCCAATATTTATGCAGGCAGTGATACAAATGGTTTTCAAACGTCAGCAGTATTCCAAAATGTCTCTTAAAGGTATCTCAAAATATGACAGACACGGACCTCAGGGCTCGCCCTCCTCCTCCACTGGCATCTTGGCAGCAGATCCACACAATGTTAAAAAGAATCCCACAGGAAGTCACCGCAGGGGGAGTGGCGAGGAGACTGAAAACCGCCCCGGACCCGGGAAGGAGCCGCAGTCCGGCAGGTCCGCCCCGGTTCTGCAACGGACCCCAAGAGAAAAGCAGGGCGCTCGCTGGAATCCGTCCCCACCTTCCGCGCACACACAAAGCCTGGCTGTTCGGCCGCCGCTATCAGCCCTGCACTCACCTGGGAAACTTCGTACAGCAGTTTGTAGTGTTCCTCTCTTTTCTGAAAAGTGCACAAATTGCAGCCCATTCTAAGAAGCAGAGAGAGAGAGCAAATCTTCTAATTTCCCCAGAACTGAAAGGCAAGTGCACGGAAAGGGAATCACCCTCCAGACTTGACTACTGTTTTTCATCAGTCACTTCGGTCCAGAAACACAGACAAACCGCTGTTAGCTGGAAGCACACGCCGGGGTGGTGTGAGCAGCGTGCTCTCCTTCGCTTTCCCCAAGTAGCGAGCGCTCACGGATACACACAGAGTTTCCAGTCAGTTCGTGGCAACACTCCCCCTGTCTCCGCATCAGTGCACATGACTACACAGATTCCAGCTCATGAATATTAATAGTGCCTCATTGATTATTTATGACAGAACATGTTAGCAGGGAGGGGTGTCATAGCTGCTTTTGATGACAGATGAATATTCACTAATTAAGAAGCAAATGTAGTGTGGTTAAACAAAATTCACTTGTGTCAATACCATCTCTGTTTATTAAGGATAGAGGGGCCGTGCACAGGGCATTTCAAAAACGAGCACACACTTAATTTCTCCATGGATAAAGGTTTTAATATGTGGATAAGAAATCCTGAAACAGAAATGGACTGAGTTCATATGTTCATGTTTTGCAACAATGAGGACAGATATTTTCAGCCTTACAAAGTGTAGGGGAAAATGAAGAGGGGTGATTATTTGCATTGAAAAAATAAACCCAGGAGCAGAGGGCAGTTTGACGGGTGATATGTGGGAGGGGCACAAGGTGGGAGTGTCACTTGGTTTTAATTCAGATCCTGAAAAATTAACCGAACAGTTGATACTTAAAGTCCACACTCACTAAAGAGGAAATAAGGCGTGTTCTCTTGGGCTAAATACAGAACACAGCAACTGTAAGTAAATGGTACTTGTGCAGACAGTAAATATTTTAATTAGATAATGAGACCAGACCCCCTGAATATAAATTTGTAACACTAACGCAGGTAGATCTATATTTAAGAATTAGATAAATACAGTGGCTTTCCTTGGAAAATTTTAAAGGCATATAGGATTTATGCTAATTTTATTAAAGTCATATGTAATGTTTCAGGAAGCTGACACGGCACTATTTAAATTCTAATGTAATGCACAGTGACTCCTTTTGGGATCCTATATTTAGTGTCTATAATGTGTAAAGGTCAACACTGACTGAGGTATTTAGGTAATAGAAGTAATGTATTTCATTCCATGCCCTAACAAACACTCTGTATTGCAAGCCGGCACTTTGTGCTCCTTAAAGATACACCATAAACAGTCAAAGCAGATAGATAAGAAAAGAAAAGAAAATTCCTTTTGTTCCCATACTGACGTACCCATAACCTCTGCTAATTAAGAAGTATGTTCCTGTTCTAGCACATCTTTAAACTGGACAGGAGAGCAGGCCGGTTGGAAGGCAAAAATAATTACTTGGAACCTGATGACTCTGGGTAGGATTTACACTGGATTGTGAAGATTTTTAATGACTCCACACTGACATATAGCCACTATCGGGGGTCCGAGTTCTTAAAAGTGCTCTGCTGAATGTTTAGAATCGATAACAGGAAATGATTCTAATGAGTACTAATTGTTAACAAATTGGCTATGGAATCAGCAACACCTCAACACCAGCAAGTAGGAAGGAGATGAGCTATCATCTGCTACTTATCAGTCGTCTCCCTCGGGATGTAATAATCCGATTTTCTGGGCCTAATTTCTCCTAACAGCCTGGAAGGGAGCCAAGGTGAGGGACCCACATGAAAGTGCTGTCGTGACTGGGAGTGCCACGTGTGAAACACACTCACCAGGACTTCCTAGCGAGAAAAAACCACTTGAAGGAGATATTAATTAAGGTTTGATTACTTTATGGCAACAATGTATTCAAGGAAGTATTTGAAGACATCTTTGTGGGAAATTCGTGGTGGCACATAAAAGAATCCCGCTCCCGGGATGAAGCTGATCAGGATGCTCTCTGGTTTTCACTGTTTAGGTGCATATTGCTACCACAGTCACCTACGGAATCTGAACCTGTACCTGACCTGAGGATACCTTTTTGGATGCTTGTTAAAGTTCTACTTTTCTGAGTCCCTCTACCACTACACAGGACGTTTTATCACGACTGCATGTAGACCCAAGCGACTGCTTGATTGTTTCTTTGAAGGGTTCTCTATTCCTGACCTGTCAACAACTGAATGACCCTCAGATGTTCAGGCCCTGTTCCCGAACAGCGAGACTGAAGAACTTGAGTTCAGGGAGGCAAGGATGGCTCGCTCATCCCCAGAGGAAAGGGTCTGGCTAGTCTGCTCACAAAACTCCTCCGTGAGATAGGTTTTGAGACTCAAGTTGGAACTTGGGGAGCTGATTGGAGCTTTTCCTTCTGGTAGCTCTCTTATTAGGTTTTAAAGCTGGCTGTGCAGATAAATGAAGCAATTATAGTTTCAAAAATATCAGTCATCAAAACATAAAGGATTTTCCAGTGAAGTAAGCAGTTCCAAACCCAGGTTGTTGGTTCAGCACTTTCTCTTAGCTGTTCTTGTACTCACAATTCCTTGCACTTCCTTGCTGCTATCTAAGAAACCAAAAGTAGCTTCTTCTGTCACATATTAAATGTCACCCTTGACCTGCTTATCCTGGAAAGATTCTATCTTACGATTATCATGAGAATGGATGTCCAGAACTCTATAAGCGGAAGAATGATGGGGTATGTGTGTCCAAAGTGAGGGGGAATAGTTTGAAGAGGATTAATAGCATCTTTCACTTTACGAACATTTTTTAAAAATGTGAACATTTACTGTATATTTTTTTTTTTTTTTTTTTTTTTTTTTTTTTTTTTTTTTTTTTTTT